>JAPMNP010657484.1:0-10039 GCA_029874935.1 Atherina boyeri | reverse complement strand
TTGTAAAATATCAGCACCATTTAATGATAACTTAAAATAAAGATGATACATAATTCTTACATATGGCACCTTTAAAATACTTAGTTATTTTTATTTCCTTCTTCATTAAGCTGGTAGGGGACATTTACAACCAAAAAATATTTTGTGTTTGTGTTGTCCTTTAAAGCAATCTGAGCTGGCATTTCTCTCCGCAGACACTGGTCAGGTTGATGGCAGGCAGTGGAGACTGCCCCCATCCCCACAGGAGCATTCTGACCCTCTCATCTAAATATTACATGAATTACATGTGCTGGGTTTCCTGTACTGAGTAAAGCACCACTGATAAAGACATATGTTCCTCCTCTGCACAGGGACTTACTAAATTTAGCCTAAAAAAAAAAAAAAATCATTGTCTTCACTCAGTATATGCCAGGCAATGTATTGGTTCAGATTTATATAGTATGGAGATCGAAACATGCAAGTATTTTAGAGATCATAAAATTGTGTTTTTAGCATTCTAAAACACAATAGATTGTGTTCAAGAGGACATACCACGACACTATGAGTTGCTACCATACAATTACCATATTATTTATTCCATCTTTCCTGTCACTTCACTCTAAATATACAGCTTAATAAAGATGAAAAACAGTAAATAAATGTTGCTAAATAAATACTTTATAGTCATAAAAATGATGCTATCGCCTTGACTTAAGGTTCGCATTCACCATGATAAAAGACTAATTTAATCACTTGTATTTCCAGGCTTAAAGGCAGATTGAGAGCCAATAATAATAATCTAACATATGTCTTGTTGAAACAGTGGTGGAGCATTTTTTTTTTTTTAAATACTGGCATGTAGATATCAAGAAAGTCCATATGATCAAAATGTATTCAATTTTTTGCCTGTAAGCAAGCTCTGGATTATGAAGTTTAATCCCCTGATCTATATCAGTAATTGTGGAGCATTACTTCTAATTATGCCAGCACCATTGATAATCCTGTTAATACCAATCAAATAGCCGGTTGAATCTGTGTCAAGAAGGGCAAGCAGGATGGAAAGAAGGGGAATAAAATCACTTTTAAAAGACAGTTTAACAACAAATTTGACAGAAAAAAATGCATTAACAAATGCACTAAATCAGTCAAATATTATGGCTTTTGAAAAGAGTTTTGGGAGTAAATACTGGTGCTTATTTATGGTTTATGTTGTAAATTTTTATTCACTGATTTACTAATGTAGCAAAGTCATTTTGGCAATGAGTCAAGTATAAATGATTGTCATGGCCTTTTGTATGGACATTCATGATCCCCAAAGGTTGGCTCCACCATATTTTTTCCATTAATGCAACTAACGATAGTCATTTGAGGTTTAAGTTCTAATCTTGTTACAAGTATTAGAAAGACTATCATAAAATTACATACAGACAGGGTTATACAGGGTTAAACGTAAATAGGGCGCAAGACAGTTGAAACCTAAACATTGTTTATGTAACTACTGTCTAAAACAGGCATTTAGCATAACTTTTAGACTTATTTAGCTATACTGAAAGCATGATAATTTTCCTTTAGGATTGCATTAATTAGAAAATCTAGATAGAGCCAAAGTTGAAAGTCAGATTAAAGATAATTAAAACATTTTGTGTGGGAACATGTTACACATGTTAAATGACAAATGAAAAAACAAAAATTGGTGAAAGACTGAGAACAATGCTATACTTAACCGTGGAATTAGACTATTAAGAAGATTTTTTATAAATTTTTTGCTCAGGACTTTTAAAGATCTGGTCTTCAAAACAAATCTGTGCAAAAAAAAAAGTAGCATTTACAGTAAAGTACAGTAAGTACTTTAAAGGTGCCATATGTAAGAATTATATGAGGTAAATCACATATAACGCCAGACCAACGATATAAATGTCTGTGTCGATTGAATAACTTTTTTAAATTTCTTACATAGGCCACGGTTTCACATGATTGCAGTACTAGTTTCAGCCAGAATCTTACATACAGTACCTTTAAAGCTAACCGCACCCCCAACATTTTTGTGTTATAGATAGACCATTACAATGCATCAGCCTTATACTGGTCAACCATGCCATATACCTGTATATATGACAGTTGGCTAGCTCCTCTTTTTTTACCCTTCATGACAAAATCTTGCCCTGTATTCCAGAATTTGCAGAACTCAGGCAGCCTATTTAAACAGGTGAGGGAAAACAAGCTGAATAATTTGATTGCCTTGAGAGAAATAAAGTTATAACGTTGCACTTTGGTAACACCAGTTTAAAAACAGATTTAAACTTTATAGAACTATGGGCCCATTCACACCAGGACTGTCCAGGAGGTTTGGTTCATTTGGGCAGGGAATGCAGAGAAATGTTGCCCCTTTTTCACACAGCACCTTACTCAAGCAGACTGAAACACCAGAGTTCATGGGCGTTCACACTACTCCAAATGAACCATATTAAAACCATACTAAAAAAACGTATTAAAAAAGCGGACTAGGGGTTGTTTAGGTAAAATGCTGTATAACAGCTCAAAAGAAATTTGACTTTGCATCATGTCTGTATATGGCGCCTTGAAAATTCGCCTCTGTCTCTTTAAGATTCTCCTACCCTTTCTCCTGCCCCTTTGGCACATCATCACAACAGTGCTTCATGCAGTCCATGGATGCCGTTTACAATCATCCTAATTGTTATATTTTACTAGTTTAAAAAGGACCTACATTATATGATGTTGTTTGTCTGAATTGGCAAAGCAGGACATTGTACAACCTTATGCGTATGATCACATCTCGGACCCAGAAAGGGACTTTTGTGAATAACCGGAGCGGGTACAGAAGCTCTTAGAAGACATCTCAGCTTGGTGATATACCTCCATGTCATCCTCTTATAACCCTGCTGTAGTGTTTCTTTCTGAGGAACAGTAAAAATAATGATGACTTGGGTAGTAGGCTATTAAAAGTCACTAGCAGAGCTCAGTCGATGCCAAATCCCACAAACTGTTTTCGGATTACTGCTAGCGCTACTTTGCTTAATCTGAGTGTGGGAGGCGGGAGTAAGGAGTGCTCAAGCAAGGGGAGGAGCTTTGGGTAATAGGAGGTGCTATGCAGTAGCAGCCGTTTTGGCTCCACTCGGTGGCTTCCACTGGAGATTCAAGGATTCTCAGATATAATGAGTCAAAGCAACCCTCGGGGCATGTTTTCGTAAGGAAATTACATGATAACATGATAAAAAGCTCAAAAAAGTTAATTTTGCATCTTGCCCCCCTTTTAAAGTGAACCAAACAGTGCAAGTGTGAATGCAACCTTGATTAATGATCTTGTACTGCTGTCATTACAGGATTGTGTATGCGTGTACTTTTTCTAATAACATAACTTGTATTAATTTTGGGAAGAGCCAATACCACACAGAGGTTATAAGGCTATTGTTAAACTATGAGAAGCAAAGTTGGTAAAGTTGATATAGTTGATATCTCATGGATTGATATTATGCAGAACTATGGTGACAGAATTAAGAATCATAACCAGCAGCACATTCCTTGTCTCTTCACTTGGCAGTTTTACAAACTTTCCCAAGGGATAAATAGGATTAATGAACACAAACTGATACTGCCATAGTTAATCATTCATCATAGCTGTTCTTGCATCACAGCAGGAGATACCAAATATGCTAATTTAGATTTTAGCGCATTATAGCAATGTCAACTTGATCAACAGACCTAAGGTGATGAAAATATTTAATAGATGAAGTGTACTATTATGATTTCACTTGCAAACATTTACATGGAACAAACACAGACATGTTTGTCCAGTTAGTGTGGTTTATTTGAGCTGGTCTGAGATCTCTCAATCAAAGGCCTTAATGGACATGCCTTTTGTCATAATTCAAATCATCATAAATAATCATAACCTTGCTTATTATGGCTTTGACACCTAATTTTACATACCTGGTAGATTTTAAACAATTATGGTTGACTTAGTCATTATTGAGATTGATGATATTGTGATCTATTTTGATCATTCATAAACGGATTCTCATTTTAAAGGACAACATTAAACAACAAAAGTGATGGTTGCTTCATACGGCTGAACAAGTTACAACAGACTTGTCCCCCTCACTCTAACTGGGTTTTACATATATCCAGTCCATTGACCATTCAGCCCTCCCATCCACACCTGCTCAGCATGGAAATGCAGCAAAAAAGCAAAACAACTGATTATTTTAAAGTGAGGGTGGATGGAATCTGATGGAACAATGGAGATTGAAAAAAGGCTTCATGGAAAACGGATGAAAGGCTGAGAAAATAGATGCAGATCAGCAGTGGAGGCAAATCCCTCCTGTGTCCATCTCCATAAGTCAAAAGGGGACCATACAAAATGGCTCCCCCTTTTCCCATTTACAATTCAAGTAGCTCTGTCACACAGCATGTTATTCAAAATCTTAAATTTAAGAAGTATCCTGCATTATGTCGATCATGCTTCATTAGCACCCTTTCTGCAAGACAGGACAAACATTAGCGAGATAACTGAATGAAGAGAGGAAGTGTCTAAAACAAAAAAGTTAACTTTCTCTTATTTTCCCTTTGTTTGCCTGAGGAAGGATGTTAGTAGAAGAGAGAGAAAAACTCAGGCAATGCTTGAGCTCCTTCATCCTGCTTATTACAGTGCCGCCCTGGCTCTCTGTCCTCAAGCCTTTCTGCGCCTCACTATTTTAACTACACCTGTCATTTGCGGTCCAGTCATTTTACCTCTACGCTCAGCTTTCTCTCCCCGCTTACAGGGACTGTTAACTGGGCCTGTCTGTCATGCTGGCTGGGGCTGGATCTAGGGTTGAGGCTGGGGGCAGATATAGGCGAGGGTGAATGGTGGGAGTAGGGCAGGCGAGGGTGGGAGTGATTTTGGAGGGGAGGGTTGGAATGAGCTTGCAGCATTGCAGGAATATAGGAACACTGCATGGTTCTTCCTTCCACTGAGATGCATCCATCCTTACAGCTGCAAAGATGGAGAAGGAAGAGAGAAGGGAATGAGTGAAGAGGATGCAGTAACACAAAACAGATGTGGTGAATTCCACATTCATTTCATTCTCAGTGTTGTGTAAATGATTTGCCCAGTTCACTTTTGGACTAACATTGCACAGCTTTTCTAAATGTGAATCGATATGATAATATATACAGGTGTAAATTTATATATGTGTGTGTTAATTCCGAAATGTATCTAGAAAAACGAAAATAATTTCTTAAATATTACACAACATCTTTTTCTTAATTCATTTGCTGAACTTGTAAAGATGCCAGTGTTGGCAATACAATGTAAGTATCAACAAGCGCACACACACAAAGGCACATATGGGGAAGAATTTTATTTTATTGACTGAAATACACTGGTAAGAACTCAACAAACTTTCACTAAACAAAAGACCACAAAGCAACTGAAAAGGAAAAGGAAATGGAGCAAGTGGGAAAGAGCCACTCATTAGTTTTTAACCTTCCCCCAATGCTGAAAAGGGGATAAACAGAAAACCAAGTGGCATCTTGTCTGTTACTTCTCTGCCATCTACCTTGCTGATGTTGCTTTATTATTTCATTAAGTGTAAATCCTGTCAGTGCCATTCCACCCCCAGCCTGGTCCAGTCCTACCACTCCACCCCTCAGCAGGTTAAATTATAATTTAATTACCCAGCCTTAGCTGCATAAGCTGCTTGGGAGCACTGGCCCCCAGAATAATTTGAAAAGATGGCGTGATCCACTAGACCTGAGCCCCCTGGAGGCCCTCCTCAATATCCCATCTAATTATCTACCTCAAATCAGGCACCTATTAAAGAAAAATAAGAGTAATTAAGTTGGAAGGGAGAAAAGAAAAAAAAAGATCTTATTGTTCAAGAGTTCTTTAAAAGACATTTTTTCCCAATGAGATTGGTTAGGCCCTGTGCCCTAAGGAGATGGTTCTTCAAGCTATTTCTCTCACAGGCATTGCTGTATCTGCAGTGCAGCAGTGTTACTCCATCAGTAACCACACTTTAACATACTGTCACACTGGAGCTTGTTCCTGCTGAGCTGTGCCCCCACGTGACAGCACAGGAAATTGTGATCAATCAGATTTACTGTGTTTTTGGTTTTGTTTTTGTTTTGTTTTGTTTTTTTTTTCTTTTTAGCCAGATAGGGCACATCTTATTCAAGATTAAATCCAGTATAGAACAAAATTATTTACAGAATACAAATTCAGTTTTCTATTCTTTTTTTTTCTTTTTCTCTGAGCTTACTTTATTTTGTTACTTGTTTATGTTCGAAATAAAAGCATTCATTCATTCATTCATTCATTCATTCATTCATTCATTCATTCAGTTTACTATATGTATTGTTTAAAAATGGTAATAGCCTCAAATAATGTTCCCAATTTCTGACAAAAAATATATTATTATTATTATCAATTGTTTCTTGAAGTTATAAGATATATTTGAGCACATTGTTTGGTGTATAAGATGCACAAATAAAATATGTTTTCTCGTCTGTGCATCAAAGACAAACATGGTTCCTACATGTATCGTAACGTGAAAAAAAAAACATTGTCTGAATCTGGAATGGTGATGTTGTGTCAAACTCTTAGATGCAAGAAAAACAAAACTGTAAATCAGCTTTGACAGTCATTGAGAGGGACAGTGACAACTATGTTTTATTGTGCAGCAAACGCAGAAGAAATATCTTTTTATATGAACTTCCTTTGTCTGCATTTATTTGAATGTAAATACGACTCAGCTAGTACTAGTTTATTATTCCTTGTCAGATGATCTCTCGCCATGAATGAATCATTTATGAGGGGATTAAGTTTCAAAGAGAAATAAAATCATAAACTCCTACTGCACAGGTTATAAAAAAGAGTGTATCATTTTTTTTTCTGTCCCAGAGTAATAGTGTAATTTTCTTTGCACTAATTTGACACCACAAAATTGGTAATTTCATCCGAAAGAAAGCATAATATGAGACTGCGAGAAAATGCAATTTGACGAAATCAGGGATCTAGTATGGTTTTTGATACCACTGAAAAACAGAAACTACTAATTTTCTATTCATACTGCTTTCATCACAGGGCAACAGCTTACTTTAACTCAACCATGTCAGAGTATGAAGCTCTCTTACAAAAAATCTCTCCACAAAAAGCAACGCTTTTAACACGTTTTTTTTTCTTTTAGTTTCTTTCTTATTTTTAATTTGTAAGACAAAGATAGTACATAGGAGATAATGAATAGGCATGAGGAAAATGAGTGTCACTGCTCTGCACTGTACAATCTTAGGGACAATTGCAGCGTTTTGGATAAAATTGCTTGCAACCCCATCACCGGCACCACACCGCCACGCCCACACTCACACAGATGTACACGGCTCTAACACACGCACACACACACACACACACACACACACACACACACACACACACACACACACACAACACACACACACACACACACTCTCTCATCTCACCCCCTCTCATCCTATAATCCTCTGGTAAAACCCTCTCTGTCCATGCGGACCCCCCACCCAGAGGGACCCTGCCAAGGCAAATTAGGGAGGGGTGGGGGCTTTTGTTTCGCAGCACTCACTGAAAAGAAAAAAAATCCAAATTATTTCTTGAGCTGGAGCAATTTGACATGCTGTGATAACTGCTCTGTCAGAAACTTCTTTGACATCTCTGAAAGAGAAGATTTTCTACCACAAAACCAGAGCTCCATTTAGAAACAGTCTTGAAAAAAGAGGCTAAAACTCATTAGGTTGTTTAATTATGCCCTGTTCGCATTTCTCTCCGTTTATGTGCCATCTCTGTCAAAATAGGGCTAGAAACAAACTGGCCTCATCAGAGCTAGTCCTGGCTCTCATCAGAGCTTTCGACTTTACTCCTTTATTTCACACATCCTCATCTCGGAACAATCTGCCTTTTGCTTGTTCCCTTCCCTTTTGTACCTGGCCTTATTCTGTGCCTCAAAGAACAATCTCTTCTCTTCTTCTGCTCAGTCTATCATTCTCCCCTTTGTATTTCCCTCCAAGCCAATAAGTTGGCTTGTTGTCTTGCTGTTATCATCAAGCCTTTGTATAGATAACCCACTTGTGTTTGCAGGAAAGTGATGTTGTTTGACCAGAGCTCACTTGCTACCTTTCCCCTGCTTGCCAACAGTTATATCTGAAGCCAGAGCAGGCCAGTATCAGATAAACAATCACAAAGCAAAAGCTCATAAACAATTAGATTCAGTAAAGAACACAATGTTTCTTTCTTCATGAGTCTTGGCAATTAAAAAATGAATTAAGGGGAAAATAACAACTGTGCGGTTTTATAAGGACACATAAAGAGTAAATAACATAGGAGGGTACATATTTGCTCATTTAAAACTATATAATTTCTATATGCTAAAATACTGAGTATATACTCTGACATGTACATTACATCAGAGCTGGCCCAAGGCATAAGCAAATTAAGCAGAAGCTTGGGTTCCCCATGCAACCAAGTGACCCCTAAAGTGAGCTTCAAATGTGAAGATATTTTAATCAATTATTTTTCAATACATAAATTAAGAAAAAAACTAATTTATAATTCAATAGTTCAAATACAAGTGGCAATACACAAAATCTCAATTGTATACTATTTAATCATTTAAATTCGGGATTCTTAACCATAATCGAGGTGCGAGCGCCACCTAGAGGGCCACAAAAAACTTTCAGCTTTGCACCTGTGGGCTGTGAGGGCCGTGGGACAGCGTATCTTATCATATCTATGACCGCTAACCTATAGGTAATGGGAGCCGCTAAGCATGCTGGGTGGTGGGCGCCATGTTGGAAATACCCCCGAATGTAAACAGTTATTACTTCTCTCAGCATTAGTGATGTTGTAGAGTAAAACAGAAGTCGGAACCATGCTTAAATTTAAAAAAAAAGAACGGGGATTAACAGGGAAACCCTGACGCACGAGGCAAGTACATGGAACAAGTATTTGGATGAACTCCCTCCACTCCAGAAAGGAAAGTGGATTTACAGGGAGAGTCTAACCAACGACGCCAGAGAACTTTATTGGCAGAAAATTGCTACGATTGACAGTGTGGACCCATATTTTTATCAAAAGAAAGACATGGAACAACATGATGGACAAACTCACACAGGGTTACCAACATCTTTGCGTACCTGGTCTGTGAGTGCCTCCACGGCAGATCCATTTAAAAATCACAAATCGCTGGAAGCCGAAGTGCAGATCTGTAAACCGGACAACGATGACGTGAAGCTGGAACCAGTGTTAACTGAAAAATCCTAAACTAAAAAAAGAAAGAAAAACTGGGAGAAAGCCTGGTGACAGTGTGAACAAGAACTGCTATGATGCAAGTGTGGCAGGGTGATTGGAGGGCCCGGACGGGGTTTGAACCCTCGCCTCCCAGGTGAGAGTCATGTGCGCCAACCAGTCGACCAAAGGGATATCCCATTGGCCAAGTAGCAGGGAGCATTATCAATTGGAGGCATAGTGGCAGGAGCGTCAACTGTCAAATCTCTCCCCCTCTTTTCACAAGCCCGCCCTCGTGCTCCGTGCAGGCTGCCACCAATTTAGGAATCCATGGACACACCCTTTGTGCTACATGGATCATGCTGACAACGCCAGAATGTGGTAGGGTAATTGGAAGGCCCGGGCGGGATTTGAACCCTCGCCTCCCGGGTGAGAGTCATACACGCTAACCATTCGACCAAAGGGGCGGTATTTTAGCTCAGTTGGTAGAGCAGGTCAGCCAATGATCGTAGGGTAGGTGGTTCGATCCCCGTTCCCGGCAAAAAGTTAAACTGTCGTTGTGTCCCTGGGCAAGACACTTCACCCTCCTTGCCTACCAGCAAAAACATAGCTGGTGCATGAATGAGTATGAATGATGTATGAATGATGGTGGTGGTCAGAGGGGCCGATGACACAGAATGGCTGCCTCGCTTCTGTCAATCTGCCCCAGGGCAGCTGTGGCTACGATAGTATTAACTAGCTAGCTTACCATCACCAAGTACGAATGTGAGTGAATGAATAGTGCATCCAGTAATGTAAAGCGTCTTT
>JAPMNP010657418.1:0-13256 GCA_029874935.1 Atherina boyeri | reverse complement strand
TCCAAACACATGTACATTTAGTGGTACCAGGCATTAAAATGAACAAGAAATTGAAGAAAACAAGGGTGGTCTAATAATCTTTTCCATGACTGTATCTAGATTCCCCACTAATTTCTAATTACACAGTGAGAATTCTGACTGGAGGGGAAAAGGTACTGTCAATTCTTCAAGCAGCTTATTCTGCCATTGACCGCCATGACTGCCTTTCATCTTCAGGCCTGTTTGCACCTGTGTCAGCAACATGTGCACTGGAACCTGGACATGTGGAGGAATCTTACTGTATGTTTACTTAGCGACGAAATCAGATTCTGCCGGCAATTGTATTGTAGAGTCCAAGTGTGGAGAAGACTTGGAGAACATCATGCTGATTGCTGCACTGATAGGGTAGTAGCTTTTGGTGGAAGCAGTGTGATGGTGTGGGGCGACATCTCCCTCTATGGAAAAACAAGACTTGTCAATATTGGAGGAAATCTCAAAATTGTAAAATTACCGACTCGTTTTTGCTTCTTCAGACTTTTATTATCCAATCTGATAAACAACACCAAACAAATCTCAATGGCAGAATAAGCTGTTATCGGTGAGTGCAAGTATCGGCAGAGAGGATTTGACAAGTTTTTCACGGGTGTAGCTCACATTATCATCCCTCTGCTGCTCATCCCACAAATGCATTTGACTTACAAATGTAGGATCAAGGGAAATAAACCGGGTTTTCTAATGGCATAAGATTCATTGCCAAGAAGCATTGATAAAACAAAGAAATAATCCACCAAACACAAATTTCCTTACACTTTATCCTAAATTTATCATCGATGATCACAGACGCATTTCAGCGATTGCAGCTCAAACCTTCACGTTTCTTTTGCCTTTTTACAGTTGAAAAACTTTTGATGGAATTATGTCCCCTATACAAGCTCAGTGTGTTGTTTTGGATAGCTTCCTCTCTATTAAGCCACAGTCAAAGGGTGCTGTATATTATTTTTACAACCTCCTATAAAACTTAGTAAGCCCTTTGTCTCAGTCATTCAGGGAGACGCAATGTACCAAGATTACAGGACGTCTGGAGGACATACGTTCAAATTATTAATGGTATTTTTCTAAAAGCTAGCCACAGTTTCAAAAAATTCAAAGCGCTACATAAATTAGTCTTCGTCCAGGCTACATAAGATATTCATAGAAGCTTAACCACAATGTATAAAAGGCTGTGATAATACGGGCGCAAAAACATCTTGTAAGGATTGCTCTCCTATTACTTTTTCCTTCAGCCATGGTTGCCTGGTTAGTTTTTGTGTTGCTTTGCTAAAAAGAAAAAAAAAGCAAGAGGAGAAGGGAAGAGATGAAGAATAGAAAGGGAGAGAAGATAGACCTTAGTGGGAGTAATTGAATCACACCCTTGAATGCAAGATCTTCTAATTAATGATATTGTCTCTAAATTTTATCCCCTGTGAGAAAAACGCCTCTTTATTTGGTCAATTTATTTAAATAAACAAATAATTATACAAAAAAAATCCAATTATGATACCAAATGACTCATTTGGGGGGGCTTTCAAGTGTGGATTTTATTTGAAGGATTTCTAGAAACACAAGAGAAATGACAAAGGCAAGAAGAGAGTGAACAGAAAAGAAAAGGGAAGAGTGAGAAAAGGGAACAAGATACAAGAGATACAACACAACCACAACAACTGTGCAAAAAAACTATACAACAATCTGCTACACTTGTAAAGAAACAGAAAACAGCCTACAGCGTCTGGAAGAAAACACAGCAGACAATCATCAGGAGTACCTGCAGGAAAGCATGCTGTGAAAATTTTGATCAACAACAACCACAACAACAAAAAGTAGCCTATATATGTGTGTGCGCGTGTGAGTGCAACATTTGAGGAATAAGTTGCATTAAGTGATCATGCAAATGCAATCATGCCTCCTCCAAAGATGAGAAGCAGAAAAAATTATCTCAATCTCAAATGTCTTTGATATTCGTCTACAAACCAATCAGTTTTTATCTAAAAAGTGACAGAATATTACATTCCGCTGGTGTCAGTCGAAGTGTAAAACCGTCACCTGTTGACAGATTATTTGACAGAGATCGCTGTGATATGACAAAAGACTTAAGTGGTATAATTAAAAAATGAATGAAGTGATTCAGATGCTGAGCTTGGCAATATGCCTGTTCTCTAGTTTGGAGGGGTATCCAGCTGCTTCTGTACATTCACTACGTAAACACCATATTATCTGCTTATTGTCTGGTTTAGAATACAAAGCAGCTACTCCGCTCTGCAGAGGATCAACCAAGATCTGGAGGAAAAGATCCACAGAAATGTAAGTGTGTAAACTTGTGTGTGTGTGTGTGTGTGTGTGTGTGTGTGTGTGTGTGTTTTTAAAACCTTTGCATCCATAAGTGCATGCTGCACCCACAGAAGGGAGAGAAGCATCTAAGCAAGTCATGGAGTGTGGAGATGGTACAGAACACTCCGGGACCCAGATTGAAAATAAATCCCCTGCTGTTAGTGTCACTGACATTAATTACGGCTTATTACAATTGGTTGTCCTCCTCCCATTGGCAAAGTGATAGCAAGCCCATTGTTCCTCGGAGCAGCACAGCTCACTTCATTTGTCAGACATTGCTTTGTCTGCGGAAAGATACAATTAACTAGTCTGCTTGTACGCACTGTATGACCATCAGGTGTCTTTGCTGGTGGATAGACGGCAGCAAAAATGGTTTGTTTCAGTGAAATATAATCACGGTCATCATGGCTGTGTATACAAGGTGAAATACTAGTTACAGATAATAAGGAGCTAAAGGTTACCCAGCTTTTTGAATGAAGAACATTGGTCATTTAAAAAAAAAAGAAATAATAAAGGCCAAAAAGATTTTTCATGAGGAGTGTTCTCATCAGCTGTTATGGATTCATCTCACGCACATCCTCCTCAAGGGTGAGAGAGGTGCTGAGTAAGTCTCTGCAATCGTAAAGCTTGTTTACTCCAGAGGTGCCACAAACCCATCTGACCCCCGGGCCTTGCACAACTACAAAGAATGTAATTACAAGACAGATAAACACGAGTGTCTGTGCTCCTTCCCTCACCATTCCCCAAACAGGAAAAACTTTGCACACTTAAACCAGAAAAACACATTCAACTTGCAGCTGCTATAAAACCAAGGACCTCAGCCGAGTTATGGTCTTGTTATGGCATGTTTGGAGACTCAGGAAATTTATATCAATGAATTAACGCCAAGTTCCCACAGAATGCAAAATCAAGAGAAATTACATTAATTGTGAGCTCTTTTAGTGATACTCAGTAGCTGGTTAATCTGGTGGTCGAAAGTACTTGCATCCTGTCTTGCTGCCAGGTCCTGGTTCCTGTACCGGTATTTAGAGCTGGGTTCATGTGCAGTCTGATTGCATTCACATGTATACCAGATTTTATATTGTGTTGATCAACCATGAAAAACAACACAAGTGGGAACCTTTTAAGAGTATATGTTCATATTGTGTTTTTTTTTTTACCAAAAGATGGGATGAAGGACAAGTGTGATTATTGCTGTTAGATCATATGAGTACGACTCTAAGGTAAACATATAGTCTTAATATAGATATAAATACGTAAGTCGCTTTGGATAAAAGCGTCTGCTAAGTGACAGTAGTAGTAGTAGTATTAGTTGTAGTAGTAGTAGTAGTAGTAGTCTACATAGCTAGTAGACTTAAAAGTAGTGTGTCCTTTCGGAAAAGTCCGAGATTTTCAAATGTAAGCACTTGTGTCTGCACAAGAAAAATCAGAGCACTCTGACAAAAAAAGCAGGGTGCAGCGCTTCTTCTCTTGGCAGCTGCTTTGCTCTCTACTCTTTGGGATTGAGAAAATTGAGAAGAATTGTGGTCCTTTGCAGACACACACCCAAAAATCAGAACTTGGTAACGTAAAGAAGAGAGAAGTCTCTTTTTTAAGGATTTTTGGGCTCTAGTGGCCTTTATATGATAGGAAAGGGATCAGAGATAGCAGGGAACAACACACAGCAAAGGGTCTCATCGCACCTGGGCCCAACTGCAAGCGAGGAACTATAGCCTCTGCACATGGGGCGGGCGCGAAACCCCCTGAGCTACGCACCGCCCCGAGAAGCCAGAAGTCTTAAGAGAAACATGCAGGTCCCTCCTCTCCCTCTCTGCTGTGATTCAGCTCTACTGTCAGTGAAAGGCACCATATTAATTACCGTAAATTTAAGAAAACAGCAAGATGAAAACACCAAGACATACAATGTTTTTTACTTCTCATTATAAATGGCTAACATGCACATTCCAAAGCTGCCTAACCTAAACTAAAAGAGTTTGATATGTTTATTTGACAGAAGTCTTGTTTCTAACTTCCGATCAATTCTTTTTTTGTCGTCAGTCACAGCACCACGATGATGAAAAACGAGCTCTCAGCAGAGAGATCATCGTTCTCAACAACCACCTGATGGAGGCAAAGCTCACCATTGAGAAGCTGCAAGAGGACAATGTAAGTTTCTACTGGTGTTTTCTCTCAATATCAATTTATTCAAGAAGAGCCTACACATAGTGGCTATTTTTCATGTTATGTGTCAGGACCTGTAGGGAAGGGGTTAACCTCCTAAGGAAATATACAAAAATGCATGAGCAAATTCCAATAAGTCAGCTGAAGAACTGTTAAAGTTACTGTGAAACAGCTTGCATGGTGCTAAGAGCTTTACACATCTCTCTCTCTTGTAAAGAAAAGAAGCGAGACTGTCTCCCTCCCAAAAAGCTTCTTCAGCTCTCCTACTATTCTCTATCAGCTCTGTTGAAATGAAAAAAACAAACAAACAAAAAAAACACATTTAATTTGGTGCTAAATCTTTTTAAATCCCCAACTGCAGAACAAGTGGGAAACTATTTTTTATTATAGAACAAGATACTGCTGTGTAAAGTAGATCANCGACAATAATCAGAATTTGAATTAACTGTTTTGATTTTATCATTGTGTGTTATGATAAATAATAACAGCAATTAAAAAACCTAATCCTGCAAAGTTCTTAGTAATAGTTCAAGATCTGTAAATGCATAACAAAAGATGAACAGATTCATTCCTAGATATTCAGGAGAGTAAACTGCATGACAATTGATGTGTATAATTGACATAGTTGATGCATCCCTGCCTGTTTACTCTGTTGATTGTGTCTATTTTATACTTCCACAGGATGTATACAGGAAGGACTGTAACTTGGCTGCTCAGCTGCTTCAGTGCAACAAGTCCCTTTACAGGGCGCAGCTCTCTGAGGTGAGACCTGCACTCACTTCGACTGGCTTTGATTATCATTTTCCCCTTTTAAACTGCTCCTTATTACGAATGGGCTCAGATCTACCCATTCAGAAAACATGTTTAAAGCTTTTTAAAGATCTTTAGGTGTTTTGTACTGTGAATCAGAGTTCATCAAGAATTAACACATTTCCATTTCAGCTGTATTATATGAGTGAAGCATAGGATGAACAGTGCTGAGCTTAATTTTGGAGAAAGAATTTGCAGCCTCGACTCTAACAAGAAGGTCGTTTTGTCCTTCGAGGGCCAGAACAGATAAGAGACAAGACTTGGCAGAGTGATGGGAACTAGAGGTGACTGTAGGAGGGACAAAGATACAGTAGAAGATCCAAAGCTTTGTGTTTTTGGCTAAATAGCCTTCACCTTAAAGAGACGAGGTTTAAAAAAGATGGTAACTCCAATATCAGCTGGCTAGTAAAGTTACAGCTAAACAGGAGTTATGTATTAAAAACTTACCAGCAGGGATACTACTGTACTTCAAGGTACATTATGAAGCAATCTGAAGGATAGTTAGGGGTAAAAACCACAGTGTGTGGCGAAATGCAGATGAAGACCACACTGCAGCCTCTTCACACTATCCTGCTGCTGCTTGTTAAAAGAATGCATGTGGGTATTGATGAGTATTTAAACACTAGACCAGCTTGGCTCCCCTTTCTGCTGCATCAGCTGTGGGCTTTCTGCCTTTACCCACGTGACAATAAAGCTAGTGAGTGTCCACAAGGTTAAAGAATGCCTCTCCACGTTTTGCCCATATGGCTGAATGGAAATATCAATGAAAAGTGCATTTGATTGCGTAAGACTCATAAAATATCAGCCGTACATATAAACAGCCCATGCAGATGCATGCATAGCCGAGGATCTATCATAGAGTGAAAAAATATTCTGCTTGCTCTCTGCCAAGCATAATGGAGGTCAAAGGCTATACATGCACTCACTGTACAGTATGTCCACCCGTCTGCTGGTCCTGTGGGTGGAAGCTAATCGAAAGCATATTGATGAATGGTGCTGCAGCATTTTTTTTAGAAGTACAGTGGCTCTTCAGCGCCTGCTGAAGTGCTTTAGTCGTTTGTTTTGCTACAAAACAAGCACAGTGAGGGTATGAAATGACTGAGCTCACATTATGAGCGCCATATAAAACAGCTCAAAGTGATCTTGTTCAAAACAAGCCTAAATAAATAGAAATGTGAGGATAGTAATTAATCTGCATTAGGTTTGGTTGTGATCAAACTGTTATGATAAAACATTTCTTTTCATGTCTGTAGTGTTTGTCACTTCTCTAACTACAAAGTTATAATTAGCTTTCCTCTGATTGCCAATTAGGAACAACTGACTAGATTCCTGGTCATGAAGCGCTGCAGTTAACTTATTGCTTGTTGCTATGGAGAGGAGCGGATAGAAGCTTTCTTTCTGAGAAATGCTCAACATAGAATGATGTCTTTCTTTTCTACAAGTGTTTGTCACATATAGAGTATATTCTTATCCTCTGCTGAGGTTCTGGTCAGTGAAAATGACATTTTTTACTGGAGTCATGAACACAATTATTGCAGTCAAAGTATGTAAATATGTTGTGGAAATGCTGTGGTGTCATACTCAGAAAGAAGTGACATACTGACACACATCCTGCAGATAACACAGACAACAGAACCTGAATGCAGCAAGGACACAAGTTACACATAAATGCATTTCATTAAGACATTACACCTTGTGGTTAAAGTTCTCAAGATAGAAAATCCTTAAAAGGCAGTTTTCATGACAACGCTCATTTACGTAGAGTAAAAGCTGACAATTCTTAAAGAGTTGTTGGGTCTTATCCTCAATATGAGACACCAACTGCTGATTTGGATCAACAGTGACTATCAACAGCCTGTGGCAGAATACTATTAGAAATTTAGGACCAAATTCTTGCATGTGTCTGCTTCCAAAACCATGATTTATTTATGTAAGACCTAGATACTCAACTCAAAGATGGTGCAGGGTCACCAAGTACAATCCAAAATGGCTCGCCAAGTGCATCCCCTAAAAAGTCAAACCCTTTTATCGTAAAAAGTTTACTGATGGGTTGTGATGGAATCATTTAAATAAAACTCTTTCTTATACAACAGAAATCTTTTACAAAGATAAAACCTCCATGAAAGACTGTATTAAAGTTAAAAGTGTTCTCTCAAGATTTGCAGCTTTTCAGACCTGGTATTATCACACATCCTGGGTGATCTGATTGAAAGTGGACAGATTTAACTATGCTCACACCTGGCATCAAAATGCATCCCCACATGCATCATTGGTGATAAATTGAGATCAGACCTTAGCAACCTTCTTTATGTAGCTCTTTTAAAAACAGGTCCCAAGACAAACAGGACATATCTGGAGCTTTGGTGCTATGCTCACAGCTGCATTGTTCACTGTCATTTCAGAAATGAATATATACTGGAAATTTAGATCTTTTTCTTTGTTACAAAATCTTGTTTTTTTCTCCAGAAACTCCATTACTTGTGTGCAGTCATTAGGTGTTGCTTCAGTCTGGTCAATGAAGGATGTAACCACTAATGTCTTAGGCTAATTCTAAAGATGTGGCCTCATTGTCTCCTGAGTGAGTTCACAGCTGTATTCATAGCCGTTTGTTTGTGGTCTGATCACATTTTGGCACCAGGTCTGATTGACACTTTCATATTGGTGAGCTATAACAAAAATCATGTTAAGAATCAGGGAATTTTTTCTAATTAGCATCAAATTATACTCATTTCATATACCTATAACCTATGCCTGCAAACCATCCAAACAGATCACGGATTGGCACATTACAGTTTTGGGCGAATGTTTGGGAAAAATAATGCTCACAGGGATCAAAATGATGTCGGAAAAACAATCATGAGATGCTTGAAGAACTGCGTTTAAAAGGAGTCAACACACGTTTTTTCCCTTTTTTCCTATTAACAACCTGACAAATTGACACTTTACAGCTTGATACAGAAAACTCTAACGTACGGCTCAGTGCGACCTGCAGTAAACCTAAATTGTTGTGCCATTTAAAGGAGCCTGGAATGTTCACAGCCTGATAGACTTTTTGATTAAATTGGATCTAGGGAGTGTTTTGTAGTGCAATGAACTATACAGTCTTCAAGACACAATTTACATTCAATAGAGGACGCTTGGTTTGAGAATTGCGTATATGACATGAAAAAGCATTACAAAATATCTCCCTTTACTGATGCAGGAAGAAGCTAATCACATAATCTCCCACCCTCCTCTTTTTTTCTGACATTTTCAGCTGCCTGCTGATTTTCAAGAGCGACTGACCATGCACCTAGAAGAGTCTCCACTCTGTCACACCTACCCCGAGTCTGTGCCAGCTTCTCTCATTGCAAAAGTGCTGGAGAAGCCGGATGAAGCCTGCAGCAGTAGCCAGGCCTCCCGTTCCCCCAGCCCCCAAACCCAGGACCATGCTTTTATTCTGGAGAGATTGGGTGGAGAGCGGCTGGGGCTGCGTGCAGCCTACAAATCTGACCTGTACAGCAGTGACACGGCCCTGTACTGCCCCGATGACCGTCACCGTGAGCGAAGGCCAAGCGTGGATCTTCATGGTCAGAGGAAGCTTCTGTACGGGCCTCAGAACTCCACTGACAGCACCCCAGAGGAGGGTTCTGTGGGGCTGAGGGCTGGCTTCTCCCAAGAGCACTTTGCCAAGTTCCCTGCAACATTGAGGGGAGGCTCCAGCTCTTACTCCAGCTTCAGTGGAGGAGGGTCTGAGGACAAAGGCAATGAGGCACCCAGTAGTGCAGCTTCCTCCCCACACCATCACTCCCTCTACATGGACTGGAGAGATGCAGGGGACTATGAGAGAAAGAGTGACTCATCCTGGGAGAGGGATAGTCCGAGGGGGTTTGGCAACGCTCATTCCTTCCAACAGACGGAGCTGAGCCACCACCAGAACGGCAGCTCACCAGTCTACAGCCGCACCATGTCCTCTTGTTTCAGTGAGCCCTACGAGCCACTCCCTCCATCTTCATCACCGAGCGTCGCCTATGGAGACAGTCGTCGAGGCAGCACATTAGCCCCTGAAGAGGAGGAGCTGATTGGTCGATGGAGACAACTCAGTGTTGAGGACTTAAGTGCCCACAGTTACCGCAGCCCAGGTCGAGCATCACCTTACAGCTTTTCAGAGCAGCATTTCTCTGTCCGCCCGGCTAAGATCCGGCTTGGACCGCTCTACAGCAGCTTCCAAGAGGGGGCTGACTACTACCCTCATGGAGCGGGTGCCATGGACCCGGTTTGGGTCGCTGCTAGCCCCAGCCCCGAATGCAGCCCAGGTATGCGGCAGGCGCACAGCCAAGCACACCTGTACCGAGCAGAGGACAGCCAGGAATTGGAGCACAGCCTCTACCACTCAGGGAGCTCCAAGGATAGGGAGGGCAATGTCGCAGCTGGGGGCCAGAGCACGGATTACGTAGACCCAAGCCCCAACAGCTCCACCGAGTCTCTCAACCAGAGGTCCCTGGAGATGGCTGCAGAGATGCAGCACTATCAGGTGGAGATGCACAACATGCCTGCACAGGTGAGCCAGTCGCCACCACCTGCCCCACCTCCTCCTCCCCCATACAACCAAAAATTTGGCTCTCTGGGACTTTCAAGGAAGGACAGTCTGACTAAGGCCCAGCTTTATGGAACACTTCTGAACTAAAGGACTTTCTAGTCAACTTCAGTCTTTGATAGAACACACAAGGCCTTGGTGTGCTCAGCTGCACCTTCTGTTGGTGCTACCATTCGATAAAAAGTGGTCCAACCATAGACTGTATATGGTCCAACAAGCAGCCAGGTGCCAAATCCTTCTTAAAAATGTAACTACTGCAGATGATTTGAGAGCCTTGATAGAATGGCAGTGGACGGCAACTGTTTACAACATTAATGTGTAGAAGAAGGGAGTCATGATTCAAGATCTTGATGAGCAGGAAGACACATAGAGGAGCTCATGGAACTATTAAAATATATAAGAAAGTGTATGTATTTGAATAACAAATGTAAAAAAATATATGCTAACTGAAAATTGAATGATATATTTTGTATGTTGCTGTTAGAAAGAAATACATCCAAAACATGAATAAGTCCTCCTGATGATCCTGGAACTTGTATATAAATTCAAAACTGCAGATGCTATATTTGAAAACTCGCCCCTGTGACCTCAACACAAACTAGTTTCAGTCATTATTTTTAATCGGCTGAAACAGCGTTGGCTTTGTGAAGAGTGATGAAGGCGGAAAAGAAAAACAAATGTACCCCAGAGATGACGCCATACTTTTATTTTCCTGTTAATTGAATTTGACAGTATTGATGAGTGTGTTTTGTTGAAACGTTTTGAGGTGTACACATCTGTTTTAGCGGTCAGTATTTCTTTATTTTTTGCTCTTCTATGTCCCTCTGAGAGGTTTTCTTTTCCCCCATTCTACCTCAGATTTGGATCTCCACACCCCATTAAGCCTCTGTAACCCTGTTTCTTTGACAATGATGCATGTTTATATATTTTGGTTGTTTTGTTCACTTAATAAAGCACAAATTATACACATAGCCCTCCCAGCCTTTTATTACTTTTACATGAGGAAATCTGAAATGTGGATGCACACTTTATTTGTTGTTGTTGCATGTGATCAGCTGTTCAAAATAATGACTTGTCTGCTGATCCAGCAGGAAGTCTGCTGAACCATAAGGAGGACCTCTCATTGTTAGACTTGGATTGCTGCAACCGTGTGGTGCCTGCCTGCTGAGTCACCATGAAACTCTGCTTTACCACTGTTGTGGATTTAAAAATAGGTTAGTAGAGAGGGATTTTTGCCAAGTTCAGCAAAGTCAAAGCAGGCAGGAAGTTTGTTTTTAGAAAAAAATCATTATCATGACAAAGCACAGCATAAACAACTGAGATTGTGTTTATTTCACAAACACCATCAGGATTTTAAATAGTCTGCAGGAGACCTGGAAGAAATATCTTTATGCCAAGAGTTTTTTAGATTTGAAATACCACTTTGGTGAAGCTTATCTCTTGTTCTAAAACTGTGCCAGGCTTGGCGACTCTAATCTTTTCAGTCTGTGTATAAGAGTAAGACTAATACAAATATCAAATTTAAAAATTAGTTATGATGTTAAAGGCAGGGTCCATGATGTTTTTCTAGAGCACTTTTTACAATATTGATTTAATTCCTCTTCAACACCCCATTGTAACCAACTAATTGAATGCTCTATCACAANAAAAAAAAAAAAAAGTCACCTAGTGAGCATACAGGACTGGAAAAATGCCATCCAATCATTTGACAGTCCCGTCTAAATGATTAAATCGTGATATATCAATCAAAAACCGTTTAATTTGGTCCCTCACCCTGACGCATCCAAGCATTGCACGTTTCTGTACTCTGGAGGCGTGGTTTCGAGGGTAAGTCTGAATAAAGGGGTTTGGACTTCTGAATTGTATATTTTCAAAATTAAGTCGCTGAGTTTGTACTGCTTCCGTCGGGCCGCAGGTATATTATGCCAAGGTGTGGGACAAACAGACTCAAGAAATCTTACATCCCTGCTGCCATAGGTTTTCTTAATAAGTTACTTTTTATTCTGTCTTCTGTGCTTGATGTTTGTTGTTGTTTTAAAAACTGTTTTTAATATTGTCGACTGTGTCTGTTACTGCTGGATGCAGAGCAATTTGCCCCTCTGGGACAATAAAGACTCCTTGAACTTGAGCTTGCTCAAGCCGTTTTTCAAGAAACCTGGACCCTACATTTAATTAACTAATCATGTAAGTCATATACTTTGAGAAAATGGCAAACCCATCACATATTCTTTCCCCAGCCCATTAGATTAGAAAATCTTGGATTTCTATGTTGCTTTTGGTTTTGTTTGGACTTTTCAGAAATCTAAAGGAGTTTTGCTTTCAATTTATACATCAAACAACTGATTAAACTGTAAAAATAATAAACTGAAAATATATTTAAGTGCAGCAACTCTTCTTTATTGAGTATTCTAAGGAAACAAATCAGATGTTCAGTGATGTGGAATTCATTATGTATCTCAATTTTATATTATATACATACAGGAGTAAACCACAACTTTAAAATCATCTGTGAATGACCCACAGAGGCACTAACATTCACACGGTAACATTCACACAAATGCCGAGACCCACGGTTTACCAGAACATATTTTATGACAAAAGAGGCAATCTGTTGACTCCTTTTAATCGTCAGTGGTTTTAAGGTTGTGGCCAATCTGTGTTCTCTATTGCTCCTGCTGAGGTGAGGAAGGATTTACTTGTGAGACTGAATCCATCCACCGGAGGGAGTCGCAGAGCAGCAGCAGCGGCGGATCCCTTGATCTGCATTGTCGACCTTTCCAGACGCAGCAGAAACCATTTACACTTCAAAAGCATCAAGAGGAAACAAATTAACAGCCACTCCCCACCTCTTCTTCCTTTACACTGCAAAATACATGCTAAAGTATGCACAAATTGAGGCTTCAAACACAACGGCTCAACTTGAAATAGATGTGTTTCACTCCACTCTCAAGATTTGAAGAGCACCAGCAATAACATGACCTCACCTTGGAAATGAATTTAACAACTCAGCCTGACTTTCATGAATGCAGTGAGGCAATTCCTTTTGATCTTGATGTGTGTATCTGATTCTTGATAAAGTCACAAAAATAAAAGATAAAAAGGGATATCTTGGCATTATATCAACTTGAACTGCATAGGTTTGCTCGATACAACAAAATGGAAAGATATAGTGATAATTTATATATCTGCTTGTATTGAAATTTTTCTAAATTTCATTCTTTGACCAGGTAATTTTTTCCCTTCACCCAAAGTCACAGCTTCTGGTGGATGGTTTTCTAAGTAGTACACTCATTACACGCACGTTAATAATCGGGTTATGGCTGTTTTCTTCTCTCTTTTTGTTTTTTTTTAAGAATAAACTGCTTTC
>JAPMNP010657401.1:0-10261 GCA_029874935.1 Atherina boyeri | reverse complement strand
CGGTCAAAATTTTCTCTGGACCTAAATTATTTCAAATCGGCATAAAACTGTAATAATCACAACAATGGCGCTTACAATATGTGACGTCTGCGTTGATGCAAAGTGTAGTTTCTCGCGTTTATAAACAAACAATTGACTTTTGGCTAACATAGCAGAAGAGAAGAGAACTGATCAGACGTTGGCCAGTGAACTGAACTTTAATGTGCGTGAGGAGAAAGCGCACGTGGGACAGAGAGAAAACGAGAGGTTAAATTAACAGCAAAGACTTTATAGGAGAAAATAAGTCATATTAGAATATGAAAGAAAGACCGAAATAAATAAACTTTCTAAATTGAGACAAAGCATTACTGCATAAAAAGGAAAGTCCTGGGTTTGTCTGAAGAAACACACCAGGTAGGGTAGACTGAGTACAGTTGAGACCGTTTTTGCTTTTCTCATTTCCACACAAAAATTAGACTGAAAAGACCCTGAACAGATTTTATTTTTTATACATAATCCATCCTCCATTTGTGTGCTAACATTTAACCAAGAAATAACATCCCTTAATTTTCTAGATGATTTTCACAATTAATCAAAAACAAAAAGGTGCATTTTTGTCCCAACTGTACCCATATAATAAACATACGAGTACAGTTGAGACACCATTGAAAATGCTAGAAACCATTTATTGCTAATACAATGAACTATAAAAACATGAATTTAAACTTTGTGCTGTGGTGGTTGTACCTGAGAAGGAGGTGGAGTCAATTGGGGTGACACCATGTTGAAAGTGTGTCTGTCTATTTGTTTATTTGTCTATTTGTGTATTTGTCTATGTTCCCGGGAATTCATGGATGTAATGTATGTGTTGCAGTTTTTGTTTAAATGATGTTGTGGTTTAGTGTTGAGTGCGATGGATGTCGTGCATTGGATGGATGTCAGGTGCAGGTATGATTTAGTGGGTGGAGCCTGGACCCGTGAAGAAGAGGGTGTCAGAGAACAGAGAGCTCAGTGTGTGTGGAGAAGTGAAGAGATGTGGTCGGCTGGGAGTAAGATGCCAGGTATCTGTAAATGCTGTAAATAATGTGGATTCACACTGGGTGGGGAGGAAAACGCACAATAAACCTCCAAACAAGGAAACAGCATTTTAGTGATTCTCTGATTTATTCAGAGGGGTTGTGGAATCTGCAGATTCCGAGCCAGGTGGGGCCTTGAACCCAACCCCACAGTTGGGACATTGTGTCTCAACTGTACCCCCGATGACCACCTCGCACATTTCACTAAATTATGTAATGACCTTGAATGCTACGATGTCATGAAATATATCAGTTTTTAGGGGACAGAACAACATTTGCATACATATAAGTTACCTTTAAAAGTCACATTAAGGGAATAAGATATTCATCTTGAAAGCGACATGGTAAAGTCAAAATCTCACCTGGCAAAATATATTCTTGATATCTTTGGCAAGGAGCTTCGCAAGGAGTTCAAATTTCCCACATTCAAAGAGGACGCTAACATGCATGTGCACACCAAAAATCACAGCAAAAGCTTGCTGCATGCTAAAGTTCACGTGTCTAAACTGTACTCAGTCTACCCACAAAGTCTTTTTAGATTTATTGCCTGTTGATGAAGCACACAAACATGATGTATGGTATCAATCTGAAATTATGAATGTCCATGATTTTTTTTTGCTGATACTCAGAAATTGTTGGTTGAATCTGAAGGTTGCACACCTGTTGTATATGATGAACAAAATGTGGTACAAATTCAAGGTGAACCTGTTATTTGAAATGATTTTTGAGGATGCGGAAACTTCTGCTGCTCCTACTAATTAAATGGACATTAATGTTGAGAAAGTTGAAAACCACAAAGTAAAGGAATATGTCACTGGAGGTGGCAATGGAGTTCAACATAAAGTTGAAGGTGATGCTACGGAGGAAAAGGAGCCTCAAACTGAACCTCATGTCATGACATCATCCCAAATGTTTAAGAACTTCTAGGAAACCCCGACATCAAATGGGTTCCTCAATTACAAATTCCTCTTCTAGCAGCAAATCATCCACAGCTTATGAACACATTCTGTGCTGCTCCTTTAAAGGAAAAACATGCTCTGGAAGAACAGGAATATCTGTTGGAGAGGAAAAAAGAACAACTCGAGCTGGAAACCAAAATAGCTGTTGCTAATGTGAAGCTAATGGTGCTACTGGGCAGATGCAGCATGGCATCTAAGCACTCTGATGGAATGTCTTCAATCAATCAATCAATTTTTATTTGTAAAGCGCTTTACAACAACCAAAGTTAATCAAAGTGCTTATGAGTCTTGTGTCAGAAAGGGGGCCAAGCCCAAGGTCAACCCAACTCTGCTCAATCCTCATGCGCCACCATTTGTTTCCCAGCCTTCACAGCAGAACACATCTCTGCAGCCGCTGCAAAAACAGGCTGAGCCGTTGGTGGTTAAAGAAGTTGCATCTGATTCAGCCAGTGCAGCCTATAACCGTCACGGCCCAGCTTGTATAGGTGACACTGTATCAAAGCCTCTTGAGTCACAAACAAGGGGTGCGTTCCAAAACCTTGTCAACTGACTCGTTGCCTCGATGGCCAGTCAGTCTACTGCCTCAATAGACGACTTGGAAGATGACTTCTATGAATTTTTTTGGAACGGGATTATTAGACAACGGCTGCGTTGAGCGTTTGTTCTGTGACGTCATCACGCAAATACGTGCAGCGCTCCGGTGCTAACAGATATATCAGATCGATGAAATTAGTTTAAAACTTATGTATTTACATTTGTATACGATAAAAACAAACAAAACTGCGGTGGAAATCGGGGACATTACAGCCAACATCTTGATTAGTTTTGCTGAGTCTGGTGGTGTTGCAAAGAATTATGGGTCATGAGGCAGCTTCAAATGTTCATCGCTGCTGCCTTCAAATTTGACCGTTAATTCAAATTCTTAAGTCACCTCAGAAGACAGGAAGTAATCAAATTTTTGTCTTGGAACGGCACTCGATGACTAAGTAGATATCTTAAAAGGCAGCAGTTTTAGGGTTTTGGAACGCACCCAAGGTCATCTTAGTCACAAGTCCTGTACCCCCTTCTTTTACATTGCCTACAAAACTGTCACTTAAGACAGCACAGGCCAGATGGTCTTTGAAAATAAAGATAAATGGAAGGCCCTGAATTTCTACGGGAACCTGAAGAACAAAAATGGCCAAAGTCACCTGTTGGATTTCAATGTCACTGCTGATGACCCAGAGTTTTAAAGGCATCCCATAATCAATGCAACCATCATCAACACAAATGCCACTTCTCAACTAATATCTTTTTTGTCAGACTGGCAAAGATTAATGGTTAAGGTTGCTTGGAAGCTGAAAAGAGCTCTATTGAAACTGTGTAAGAGAAAGGAACTTTAGCTTGCAAGTGCTAATGGAGAAGAAGTATTGAATGTGACAAAAGAGATGCAAGCCTTCAACGATTCACTGGGAAATCAAAAGTTGTCTTTGAAAAATCTCACAGAAGCTGAGACAGCCATAATTGCCATAGTTGCCATTTGTCAACAGGAAAGATTCCCAGATAAAATTGGTGCATTGACCTCCAAGAATCCAGTAATACCCAGGAGTAGTAGCATCTACAAAATGGACCATGTGCTGGAGGGCGATCTTCTGCATGTTAGGGGCCAACTGAGTAAAGCAGCTATTCCTGAGGGCCTAAAACATCCCCTCATTCTATCAAAAGACCAACACATCTCCTACCTTATCCTCCATCATTACCACTTGCAGCTTGGTTATGGAGACAGAAGTAATTTCCTTTTCTTCTGTAAGAAGAAAGTTTTGTATCACAAATGGTATTTCGGCTGTGAAAAAGGTCATAGCAAAATGTCTATTCTGCAAGTTTGAACCTTGCACCTTGAAGTGGCTTTCTCTTTGAACACTGACTCTTGCATCAATGCTTTGCGGAGGTTCATCTCTCTGAGAAGACAAGTGTCACACGAGATCAGATGACGGCACCGACTTCGTGGGCGCAGAAAGAGAGCTTTGTGAAGCCTTAGCAGCTTCAAACCATCACCGAATTGAGAAAGCCATGTGTCAGAAAGGAATAAAGTGTTGTAACCCGCCATCTGGATCACATCATGGTGGCGTCTGGGAGCGCCTCATACGTATGGTCAGAAAGATTCTGCATTCTGTGCTGCGGCAGAGAACATTGTATGATGAGGGATTTCATACTGTGCTATGTGAAGCTGAAGCAATGCTCAATGATCGCCCAATCATAAAGTTATTAGAGGATCCTAACAACCTTGAAGCTTTAACACCCAACCTACTTGCTTCTCCTGAAAGGGAAACCAGTTCTCAGGACTTTGACAAAAAGGATCCGTATTCCAGGTAAAAGATTAAAACAAGTTCAGTGCATCTCTGTACTATTTTGGAAACTATGGATCAGAGAGTACTTTCCATTGCTACAATAACGACAGAAATGGACCAAGGAGAAGAGGAGTTTAATGCCTGGAGACATCATCGTTGTTATGGACTCCACAACACCAAGGGAATCTTTGGTGCTTGGCAGAATTTTGAAAACCTTTCTGGATAAGAAGGGTCTAGTCCGAGTGGTTAGTCTCCAAACCAAAACAAACGTGATCGAAAGACCTGTTACAAAAATATGTACACTTCATCTTGATATAAGAAGAGATGACTGTCATGTGGAAACTTTGACTGCACTGAATGTGTATTGGAATATTTTGATTTTGTTTCTTTATTTGAGCTCCTCTAAGTTAAGTTTGTTTTAATTATGTCTTCTGTCACACGCAATTAGGGGCTGGTGATTTCTCATTTGTCTTATCTAAAAACATAAAAAACAACCTGATAAAAATCTACTACCACGTTGCAGTTTCCATTTGGGATTAATAAAGCATTTTTCAATCAATTTTCATTTCATGTTTACAGGCCATAATGTGTCACATGAAGACAGTGGGAATTAAAGCAATATTCTGCAGACAAAAGAGACAAAATACTTACTCTCAGTCTCTTTATATGTGCAGACGTTTGTATGGTTCTAGTCTGTCTCAGAAATAATGTCATACTTTTTGTTTTGTGGCTTATACAGTAGGTGCATCCTTTTGGGGGAAATGTTTGCTTGGTTGTAAATACCCTGCTGGGCTCAGTGGGGGAGGATTTAATCTGCTTGTTTCAGCAGGTGTTCAGGTAAAATGGATAAATAAATAAGAAAATGTAACTTATTTACTTCGGGGAGGGGGGTATATTTGACTCTCAAACCCCCCCTAAATCTTGCATCTTGTATCTTGAATGAAGCTGCACACATTTGAGTGGATGATAAACACAAACAGTATTGGCTAATTTGATCATCATTGTCAGCGGTGACCTCACATGTCATGAAGACGTTCAAGAGGCTCATCCTGGAACACATCAGGCCCATGGTCACGTCCTTTTTAGCCCCCTTGCAGTTTGCATACTAACCCTGACTTGGAGTGGATGACGTCAGCATCATGTTCCCCCTCAACCGGATCTAAGCCCATCTGGAGAAGTCTGTGGCACTGGGAGAGTCGTGTTCTTTAACATCCCCATTGTGTTCAATAGCATCTGCCCGGCTCTATGAGCTGACGGCGATGCAGGTGGATGCCTCCCTGGTGATTGTGGACTACTACTACTAGTGCTGGGTATCGATTCAAATTTTAAGAATCGATTCGATTCCGATCCTCAAGATCTTGAATCGATTATCATTATCCGATCCGATCTTCAACATTTTGACAAGGGTTTTTTAAAAAAAGATTTTTTCCCAGATGTTTGTTGAATCACAATTCTGTGTGAATTCAATGACACAGAAAGTTCTCTGGAAAAATAAAGGCCTATTTAAAAAGATAAATAAAAATCTGAAAAATAAAAAAAATTGGAAAAAAATGTTTTTAAATCTTTTTTCTTTTTAAAAATCGATTCTCTGAGTTACAAATCGATCTTTACAAATTAATATAAAAATCGATTCAGAATTGGGAAGTCGATTTTTTTCAACACAGGCCTAACTACTACATCATCATTGATGATAATTGAACACCAAATTATGTTGTGCATTTAATAGCACAATTCCATCCCCAGGATTTTACACACCATTTGGTGTGTTATTTCAACTACTAAAATGACTGCACAAAAACAGAAAATGTGTATAAAAATGCAAAAAGTGTGATGCTATTTATACACTTGTAAGGTCAAAATACAAAGCCAGTCCTATCATACCCTCCATAGACATGAAATGCAGACATTGCCTGCCTTTATCACGAACCCATGTACTTATTGCCCATTTTTGATGTGAGACTGGATTGAAAAAAGAGAGAAAAGAGTGAGTGAAAAACAAAGCAGTATGGGGTAAATGACCTCTAAGCAAATATAGAATCTTGTTCTTCTCCACACTTTTTAAACACACTGATTTAAAATAGTTTGATAATTTGTTTATCCCTGGATTATTGTTTTGACGTAATTCCAGCGCTAATGAGCAGCTTGGCAGAAGTGAAAGTGCGTGTGGCGGCCTGGCCAGGTTTTGTGAGGGTCGAAAGAGGCATAATTGGCATATGTTGAGTTCACAATGGTTTAAATGAGCTGCAAAGCTCTCAAAGTCAAAGAAAATGGGCACTTCAGAAGCATTTGTAGTCTGAACGAAGCATGTGAAGTCTGACTGGAGAAATGAGGGCTTTTTGCAAGGAAGCTGAGATTTTTTTTCCATTTTAATTTCTCTGATTGTCACAAGTGGAAATGGAAAGTTGAAGGTCAGAGAACAAGTCAGCAGTTTTTACAGAACAAATGTGTGTAACTAAGATAAATGTGAATGATGGAGGCTCGAAAGGGGGAGTAGGTCAGGGTGTATGAGATGAAACTCGAGACAGAAAAGATGACAAGACGCTGAAATAGGAAAACTGAAGGTCATTAAATGCTTCCATATTATGAAGCAGATAAGTGTCAGTACGTAGTTCGGCTAAAGATAGCTGAGCATGGAAGGGACATAAAGGTTGGTGCTAAGGTGTTCAGACAGAACTTGAGTTAGGTTTTAGAGATAGTGGCTTATCGAGCTAATGGAAAAAATGGGTCGGGGCAATAATAACTAATCTGTATGAGAGGAAAATATCTGTTACACACATGAACAAAAAAGTTTTCTGTACAATTTTAGTTTTATGTACTTAGAAAAATCCAGTAAGAAAATGAAGACTGGAGCATTTCTAGATCAGGTTGAGCTGCCACAATAAAACAATCACTCCCGCATACCTGGAAGGTTCACACATCGCTGACACTGGTGTTGTCTGAATGTTAGTTGTTTGTTGCAAGTGAATATGAACTGCTAAGACTGTCCAGCTGTCAAATTTTCACACATGTTGACTTCTGTTGGGGCAATTTTTAGCAAAACAGTGCTGCAAATAGTTGAAGTTGTCTGCAGTCAAAGTATGAGTTTCTGCAAGGAGACCTCGAAAGACACATGCTGACATACACACTTTTCACAACATCTTGTGTTCAGTGTTACAAGAGAACTCAAAGTCATCATGATGAATTAATAAATAAAAAAAGTCCACTCATTTTGAAAATGTGGATGTAAAGCAATATGTACATCCCCGTTAGAGAGTACTCATGCAGATAGATGGGAGAACATGCACTCTCCACACAGAAATACAGCATGGACCTAACTAGGGGTGGGGAAAATCGATTCACATAAGAATCGCAATTCTTTGTTTAACAATTCTGAATCGATTTTTTTTCCTTTTTTTTTTTTTATTTAAAAAAAAAATCTTTTCAAAAAAAATCTGTTAGTTTTTTTCTTTTTTTTTCTTTTTTTTTTAAAACATGCAGTCCAGGCTTTGAAAAAAAGTTTAAGTTCACTTTGATATGAAGTATAATAAAGTATGTAGCAGTTAACTTCAGAAAGTCTATATTTTCCATTCATTCTGTTGTAAAGGTTTAAGATGTGGGAAGTAGAACATTTAGAAAATCATTTCTTTTTAATACTATAGAGAAGTAAAAATCTGCAATATTGAAGAATCGCAATTGAAATTTAATCCGCCCTTACAAAAAAATAGTAAAAGAATTGAATCGGGAGAAAAGCATATCAGCCTTGCTGGAATTGGCACCTTTTTTAACTAAGAGCATGGATTGTGAATCGAGAATCTATTCTGAATTGAATCTTCACTCCACGAATCGGAATAGAGTCGTGAGTTGTTGTAAGATTCACATCCATAGACTCAATACAAGAACCTTTTTGGTGTGGGGAGGCAGTGTTTACCACTTCATCACATTTATACCGCCTGGATGCAAATCTAAAAAATGCAAAGTTCTCAGAGACCGTCTGAGCAAATGGGACAACAAAGTAGCAACATCTAGCAAGTCATCATAGTAAATCATCAAAATCTGCATTATTGTTATCCTGATAACTAAATCAAGTCCATTGTGCAAGATAAAAAGCACAGTGATGCCTTGCAAGTCAGAGAGAAATTATCAAGATTCAATAACTTTCAGAAATATATATTTTAGTTTTTGAACATGCATTATTTTTGAGTGGATCGACTTCACGTCTAGACAAAGATCCCTGACTAAGTTATTTTTCTAAGTGCCAAAACCTGACCAGGTGTATTTACAACCAAACGGCAAATAAAAGTGAAAATAAATAGTAAGTAAGACAATAGTAATGCTAATAATAAGATGTAAACGGTGTTAGGTAAGGGGTTTGGTTACATTGATTTAATTATTGATGGAGTGCTCACCTTTGAGAATCTGCAGCATAAAACAGGATGTAAATAATTCATGTTCACATATACTGTATATTGTATACAGTCTTAACAGGGTAAATTAGTTCTTTGGCACCATCTAATAGCAGATTAAATGGAAACAGACAATGATTGTTTTGAAGATTTGAAAGAATAATCAACTGTGTGTCCCTGGACTTTTCAAGGTCTGGACTGATTAGAGTGGAGCTGTTCCAAGCTCTTGGCTCAAAATCAAATGGAGAGTAAAACTTGGCTCATAAATGGGATGCCATCAAAACTCAGTCTTATATCCAGAGAATGAAAAACTCTAAGATTAAGCTTTCAAATGTCATAAATGAAAAGTGTGAAATGTTAGAAATTAAATGACTGAATTCAGTTGTGTTCGATGGACTTTATTTTCACTCAACTAGCATCTTGAAACGTTCGCCAATGATTTTTTGGTTCAAACTTCTATTAAGAAAATGAAAGTAACCCTCATGAACAGAGATGATTCAAAGCTTTGATATTTGCAGCCGATGAGTCAAAACACACATTTCTGCTGTTCAAATAATGACTCTATCTGTGCAAAAGGACATTCAACTAATAATGCACAACTTTATGAACTTTACGACATTCTCCAGACAAAACATGGCAGTGTTGTGATGTGTGCCAGAAATCGCAGTGGGTGGTGAGGGACAACACAATGGGGAACCTCAGGAAGTCTTTTCGAGCTCTGCAGTACAATTATCGCTCATCTATCTTTAATATCTTATCCATTTTCTTCATCTTCACCAACCGAGAAGTACTCACCTTTCAATTATTATCACAGCTGGGGAATAAATGGAATCAGATCTGCTGCCCTTCAAACATGACTGATGTGGATAACAAAAAGAGAGAAAATTGAACAAAAAAATGTTATTGTTTAGCACACTCAGCAGGGATTGGAGAATTTACAGGTTGAAATGAAATGTCTCTGTGGTGAATATGAATACAATTACGTGAATGGTGTATTTTCTGATGCCATCAGTAGTTCATCCCCAGAGTCTGCTATAATGTCTCTTTATTACTTTTTTTCCTTTAGCATGGTTACTTTAAAGTACAAGTTCTGTATTTTACCCTTGAAGCATTGTTTTCAGAACGAATTTGATTTAAATTTGGAAACATGCTGCTGGAACGAGCTTTTTCGGTTTCTGTGGTAGAGTTTCACGTCTTTGTAAACGAATGTTTAATGCGTTTTAGGAAGGATTGTTGCATAGCACCTATGCAGCCATTGTGGGGGGGGTGCTACCACGGAAACTGAAAAAGCTCGTTCCAGTAGCATGTGTCCAAATTTTAATCAAAATCATTCTATTTCATCAAACGATCTGAAAACAGGGCTTTGAGTGTAAAATACCGAACTTGTCCTTTAACTGTTTCTTTCACCCGTGTGAGTTTCTACATTTTCTATACTGATTCATCCATAGAAAAGCTTTAAAGTACAAGTTCGGTATTTTACACTTAAAGCCTTATTTTCAGAGTGTTTATGATGAAAAAGAACGATAGTGATTAAAATT
>JAPMNP010657354.1:0-11690 GCA_029874935.1 Atherina boyeri | reverse complement strand
GGGCTGTGGAAGAGTGATTAAATGTTCATTCAGAAGCTTGCTGATAACTGTAAAAAGTTTCAGGTAAGAGATGATGCTTGGTGGAGAACACTTAATCAACTAGGCTATAGCATGAAGACATTTCCGCCTGGACATGTTTTATTTCGTAACAAAAAAACAACACTTTTTTTTTTATCAGAGATGATATTTAATCATCTTGTCCCAAAACATAGCAGCTAACTGAAAAGCCATATCTTGAAATGATTTTCATATCCATGAGAATATTCTGACTCATCATGGACTGTTTATCAATAGACTTTTATAATGCAAGTTGGTTGTTGTTTTTTTTCTTTTAATCCTATACCTGTGACCTATATCAACATAGGTAATTTCAGAACAATAATAATATAATGTATGCTAAACTTTTGCATTCATTTTTCAAATTAAATTAGAAATCTGATCCCTTGTACTTCTGGTGACTAATAATTGGTGTCAAAGTTTGATTAGAGAAATATTTTACTAAAAGATAACTGTTTTTCAAAGACAGTCAAAATAAAGATTCACTTTCAAGTGGTCTGGATAACAAGTAGTTGTGTGCATATATTTAAAATGGCCAAGTGACTAAATGTCAAATGCAAGTTAGCTTTCATCTAACCATGAAGAGTTATTTTGGGTAAGTCAAACATGTGTCCTTAAGAGCTCTAAATGTGTGAGCATTCTTTTTTACGCCCAAGCTGAAACTCCTCGAACACTATTTAGAACCGTAGCTGCCTTTTGTCTTCAAGAGCCAAGAAAAAGAAGTCCAGGTGTTTATTCAAGCTCTTAGGATTGCAAGTCATACAGCATTTTTTATGATACATCTGAAACAAAAAGCACCTGTATTATCACAAAAATGGCCAAAGCCTTTGATTCCACCTGAACTATAAAATGACTTCTCTTTTTGTACAGCAACCAAAAATGAGAATTTGCATCACTTCAGAAGGGTTCAATACAGGTAGCAAAAGGAAATCATTAGACAATGCATGAAATGGTGTGATTTGCACATTCTTTGATAAAAGTGTGCAGCTGATCAATATGACTGTAGACATTTTTGTTCTCAAGCAGGTTTAATGATTTCAAAGGCTGCAGCTTCTTCTGTGCAAAAACAGCTTTAAGCTTGAACATTATGAACAAATAAATCAATAAAGAACACGGAACATGCTTGCTAAAAATCTTTTGGGAATTTGTGATATTTGTCAATTGAGGCATTATTCTTATACACCCACATCTTCTAATTGTATCGTTAACTATCATTCCTGATAACATAAATGACCATGTTAGTAAAGATTTGCTTATCATGCTTTGCTATATTTACATTAGTGTGAGTCTGTGGTTTACTTCTGGCTTACTTCTTGCAAACTACATCCAGCAGAATAATTAGCCAATAAGAGAAAAAGGTCTGTTGAATGAACCAAATAACACCAATCAATAGTTGTTACATTCCAGTTATTACAGTGTGTTGCTTTTCAGCAGATAACCAACTTGAGGATTTCTCTAACTGCAGTTTAGCACAACTTAAATAAATACTTAAGTATTAAATGATGTAAGTGATTAAGTCTCCAAAAACCATGGGATAAAAGATGTCAATATAATTAACATGGAGGAAATGGCAACTCTATGAAACACAGGTTAAGGCAGAATGTCAATAAGGAGAGAAGGTCAGAATGGTAACCTCCTGTGTATTCATGCTGTGTTGACGGGAAAATGATAGATTTCATTTGGTTTATGCAAAGCCTTTAATTTAAGCCTGAGTAATGACTTGGCTTTTGCCCTCTTACTCTTATGATCTGAGTTCTGTTGTGTATATACTGGCCACTGATCCAAGGTACTTGGTTTGGGTCACAGCATTTATCTCATAACCTGAACCTGCAACGACACTCACTCTTGAATGTATCATCAGTGTGCAGTGCAGTTCAGCTGGATCCGTCTGTATGTTGAGTCCAGAGACAAAAACACACACAAATTCTCCTCCATGAGTGGGTGTAATTTCTAAGAATACCTCAAGGTTTAGGTTCCAGCTCAATAAGCAGTCAGAGGCAGACCTTGGCAGAGACAAACAGCACTGGCCAGTTTCAGCTGTGTTTTATAGGACCTGCTGTCTAGCCTCTGGTAATGAAAAACTAGACTATTTAGTTCCATTATTCACATTCATTCATTCTAAAACATGAAATATTAAAGTTGCATCCAGTCAGGCCTTAGATCCCTTTCAGCATGAAAACTGCAGTAGTTATATGCAGCATCAGTTTTAATCAGTTAAATGTCAGACAGCTGATTTGTTCAAAAGTCAATATCAAATTAGTTAAACAAGTCAAACAACATTTAATAGTGATATTACATGATAGAAAAATGTACAAATACTACTAAATCTTGATTATAATACAACTCACTTTATTGGACTTGTTTACCAACTGCGCTTGTATCTAATCTTGAGGAACAAGAAATTGCTGGCCAATTACTTGAAATAGTTAAATAGGCTCACATTTGACAAGTGAAGTGAAAATAACAGATATATAATTATTGATAACACTGTTGAGACATCATGATAGCTGCTATCAGTAAAAATGAAGGCATAAGTGAAACCATTATTTTAAATAACATGTTATGATATTGCCAGTGTGTTACATCATATATGCCAATCCAGCTCTAAATTACACCTAATGGCTATCATTAAACTAAATATTATCATTAAAAAGTTCTCTTGAGATTGGAACAATACTTAAAATGAACTGGGCTGTTTGAAACCCATGTTTTATTCTTTCTTTTCATCTTTGATATATAATGAACTTTAAGATGGACAATTATACAAGCTTAGTCATATTTACATTCATGAGGCCTGGGACACACAGGAAACATTTGCTTCTGCACAGCATAAAGCATTCAAAGAGCAGTGTTTAAAGGAGCCAAATTTTTAGATTTATAGCGATATGACAAACAAAATGTAATTTATATACAGTAAATTTACTAAACATCATTCTAAGCTGACAAATGTTACAGAGGCAACAAGGTGATCACAAGTACTTTAATCAGGCACTTTTTGCTCTAAACATTTTTTCTGGACAAGCGCAGAATGATCCGTGTGAACATTTGGGAGGGTTTCTCTTCGGATTTATCTTCAGTAATGACAAACATGGCAGGTAAGCAGCAAGTTACTTCTCAACAACTGAGTACAACACAATACAGACATGGGTGTTGTTTTTCAAATGATTTTTCTACCATTGCCAGTCCATATAAATAATCTTCCAAGCCTCTATGCCTTAATGGAATTACTGTAGAATGTTATATAGTCTAAACTCTGCAGTAAGCAAGATTACAGTACTAAGTGGTTATTGTTGCAAACCGACACATTACGTTATTCTATAAAGGCTGCCAAAGACAAACAAACACCTTATGATGGAGGCATTAGGGTAAAAGCAGATAATCATGTGAAACATTCACTGGTATTTAACATTCAGAAATATGCACTTTTTTGTAACAAATATAACATTTGTTAATCCATCCTTATTGCAGATGGATAAATGTGGTCCAAAACTTCTTTAAAGTTAGTAAGTAAATGCATGACATAATTTATTTAGGCAATGAGTTAAGCCTTTTATAAAATTCAGTATTGCAATAACACTAATCTATGGCTTATGTTATTGTCTTTTTATGCAACTGCAACATTGAACAACACTATATTTGCCACATAGCTGCTTTTTTCACAATGCAACATGAAAAACACTAAGGCTTGTAGTGAGAAATTACAGCAAATGTGCGTGACAGACGGGATGGGAGGATAACAAGGTCCATTTTCCTCTACACAGTTTGAAGGGATGCATGTTCAGGATTTCAGTAACATTTCAGCATTTCACATTCATTACTACCTTTTGATGTGAGATCAAACACTAGATTCTAGGAACACAATACTCTATTCTGACTGATGTTTCATTGTTAAAGCAAATATGTCTCCTCTTCTATTAATATTTACAAGAATCTCATACAAAAATCCCAATTTATAAAACCTTAATGATGAGCTTCATTTAAAACCACAAGGTTGAGAATGACCAGAAAAACCACAAACATACAGTACGAACAAGTATACAGTACAAGCTACAAATATACAAATATAGAAATATATTCAGGTTTTTGCAAACCTTTGACACTTTAATGTAATGTTTCCGTCAGAAACCACATTGAAGTATAAAAATATAGACGATGATTTTGTACAAAATATTGACATCATGTATTAATTTCCATTTGAATGTGCAAATTAACAGTAATTTACATAAAAAGTTGTCACACATACACAAACACACAGGGAGGCATAGTCCTTTTTTGGCCTGTAATTGATGTAGTTTCTCTTCAGAAAGCACCACAGCTTCAGCTGTTTAGACTTTTTAGAGTAATACTGTGTGCTTGTTCTCTTGAAAACAGAGCAGATATTAGCACTCATTTCAAGTTGCAGCCTGTGGTCATACAGTAGAAAAAGTTTGGGACAGCAGTTGTTCAGTTTTATTCCACCCCATTAAGAGTTTAAATTCTCAGCTCTGCCTCCTCAATGTGCTCCAAATTGTGTTCAGTTGTGCTAATCATGGAGGCCGAGGGGCCCTGTGAGACACTGAAGGGCGTAATTGCAGGAGAGCGTGCTGCCAGGGGTGAGAGAGAGGGGGAGAAACTTGGAGACATGGCCACTGAGGAGATAGAGCCCGCAGCACTGATGGGAGATCTTCGTAAAGACCCCAACTGAGGGAACGTCCTTGATACGGCTGGCTTTGGAGGTACAGTTTTGGCCCCCGGGTGGGCCACAGAGGTAATGAGAGGTGGTGGGTCGATTCTTGACTCCGCTTTTGCTTTGTGATGAAATGATCTGCGAGGATGAGTAGGAGCAGTTTCATCTTTTAAACGTGCTATTTCAGTAAAAACATTAGCTAAGGGTTGGAACTGGGGGCACCAGTTCAGGAGGTAGTCCCAGTTATAGCTGCCCCTCAGCTCCTCATCACTGGCCACGATAGCTGTAAGGGAGCCGTCTACAGCGGGCTTTCCATTTTCAGGAAAAGTATAGTCTTTAGGATGGGAGATGCTGAGTCCCCGCCCCACTCCGACATACCCACCTCCTTCATCCCTGTACACTGGCACCTGGCCAGCTAATAAAGTACCATTCAGACTGCCCATTTTCTTTCCTTTGAACCAGTCTAGGGAGGGTTCGCAGGACACGTCGGATAACTGATCAGCATCCTGCTGGATGCCAGAGTCTGGACCTCTGGCAGAAATCCGTTCCTGCATGGAGGAGGAGATACTTGACACGCGAGGATATTCATTTATCATTCTGATCTCATCATCCTCCGCTGCCTCCGCCTCTGCAGAGCCCCGGCCACTGGAGTGGGAGGGATCCAGGGATCCTCCACGAGTGTATGGGCCCCCACTGCTCCCACTTTGATCAGCTGCATATCCGGGAAGAGCCTGATGGTAAATCATTTCACTGGCTGTTAGTTTTGTTTCATCGAGCTTGTGCAGCAGGGTGCCTGGCATCGGTGTCCGTTTATGTGCTTTTTGCTCCTTTTTGTGACGTCTCAATTTAAGAAAAAATAGAGCCACAGCTATCACTATTAGCATGACAATAGTCCCCAGGGAAACTGCAATGACACTGATAAGTAGCATATTCATGTCTGAGTTGAGGCCAAAAGTGGTGTGGCTCACATCTATAGTAACTTTGGCCACTGCGGTCCGAGAGCTCTCCAGAGGGCTGTGAGCGGTTACATCCAGCGTCACCAGCCGTACCTCTCTCTTAGAGCGGCTCACATGTCTGCTATTACTGTCCACCTTCAAAGCAATTGCTCCAGTTGATTTATTAACTTCAAAATAAGGCGAATGCTCCGATAATGAGTAAAGGACAACACCATCCACCCCTCCGTCCTCATCTCTGGCGTGTACCTTGCCGATGATTCGGCCTTTCGTCGCTCCCTCAGGCACTTCAAATGAGAACTCTGAGGAGGTGAAAATGGGATCGTATTCATCCTCCCCTCTAACATAGACTTGCAGCGTTACAGTCGCGGAATAGTTGCCAGCGTCCATGGCAACAGCCTCAAAGCGGAAGGAGTTCACTTTCTCAAAGTCGAACGTGGAGCGAGTCCGCACTTCACCTGATGTTTGATTGATGAGGAAACCATCTTTTCCCTCTCTGGATGTATCTAACATGTAGTACTTCAGCTGTCCAAAAGCACCTCTGTCAAGGTCAATCGCATGCAGCTTGGTGACTAAGGCATTCTGGGGCTGGTTTTCCCTGATGCTTACCGTTACTAGCTTCAGGGGAAAGAAAGGCTTGTTATCATTGATGTCCTTCACCTCAATGCTGACCGGGGCCAAAGCATAATGTCCCTGACCATCAGTAGCCTGGACAACAATCATATGAGACAACTGTGTCTTGCCGTCTAGCGGTCTCTGCAGCCTCAAAGCTCCAGTCCAACGATCCACTTGGAAGAGGTGTGCCTCATCCCCCGAGCTTATGAAGTACTGCACCTCTCCATTGGGGGCAGTGTCCGGGTCTGTGGCGAATAAATGTAAGATCTCCGTCCCTGCTGCTGTACCCTCGTTCAGTTTAACGCTGTAATCTGTTCGGCTGAATGTCGGAGGGTTGTCGTTTGCATCTGTGACACTGATAAGGATAGGTACGCTGGAGCTGCGCTGAGGGATTCCCCGATCCGACACCACAACTGTCAGGTTATAGCTCGGTGCAGCTTCAAAGTCCAGCTTCTCCACCAAGATCAGGCTGCCAACTGTTTGGAAACCCTGCCCCTCTATAAAGCGCACACTGCTCTCAATCTGGAAGGCATTACCAGAGTTACCACTGGCGATGGCAAAATCAAAGCCACAGTTGTCCCGGAACAGGTCTCCATCCACAGCTTCTAGCGTCAGAACAGTTGATCCAGGAAGCCCGTCTTCCGGCACAGAGGCTCGGTACTCTGACTGGTGGAAGGTGGGAGCGTTGTCATTCACATCAGATATTTGTAACTGGACAGTGGCAATGGAAGACAAGGAAGGGCTACCATGGTCATGCGCCTCTATTACCACCAGAATGGAGGGCGGATCAAAATCAGACTCTATTTTTTGCCTGATGAAGAGAGTGCCTGTGAAGAAATAAACAACAAGGTCACAAAAAAACATTATCTTTAATAAAACCATCAAATTAATTGCTGAAGTTGTCAAATACACAGGGTGGTTAGCAACTAAATAAGCTATCAGAGGTGATATTTGAGGTGTACTGATTATTAAAGGCGAGACAGCAGAGCTTTGGGCAAAAGCAATCCTCTTTTACAGTACATGTCATTTGAAAAGAAATCATTAGAGGAAAAATAAAATAAAATCTTGTTTTCAATTACCCTTAATAAACAACATACTTAAACATGATTGGAGTGCTTGTTGCAAATATGCATCAAAGGAGAGCCTTAGGAGAGGAAATCTTATTAACAGGCCAAAATATGCACATAGTAATCTTACCGTTGCTTGGGTCAATGTCAAAAACACCCTTAGATGATGACTTTACTTTATAGGTAATCTTTCCATTCTCCCCTGAGTCACGGTCAGTGGCTGTTACAGTGATGACTGCACTGCCTGCTGGGAGCTGCTCTGATACAGTCACCTGGTGAGAGAAACAGGATATAATCATTAGGGATGGAAGAATACTCTCAAACTGACTATAGGATGCAACTCGATATGCCAGGGTCACGAAATGGTATGACACGACACAATATCAAAAAAAAGAAAAATATTACTCCTTAATTACAGCTTATTTATTTTTGTTTCAGTAGCACACAGGGAAACACAAGGTCTAACTGTCAAAACACAAACAAGAACACTCCCTTGGTGCTGCTCTAACCCTAGGTTAAGTTATCTCAGCCTCTCTTAAGTCATGGCCCTGGCCTAGGATAGATTCTTCCTTAGAAAAACTAACATAATTAAATTCAAATTTAAAACTTTAGAAATTTTATAAATAGAAAAAAAAACTTTTTTTTTATTTGCAATCCATTTTTTTCAAACTCGATGCGTTTCATCACGTTTTGTATCGCGATATTTCACCAAACGATATTTCGTCCCATCCCTAATAATTACACAACTACATAAATTCCCGATACTTCTAACAATCTAACCACTATTATGAAACTACAAATATGGCAACATGCTGGTGTGATGGCAGGTATTCAAAGGTGACCGTACCTGATACAAGTCTTGAGTAAAGATTGGGGTATTATCATTCACATCATCCACCAAGACAGTGAGGTTGGCCTCGCTTTGATGTTTAGAGTCAGATGAACGGACTGTCAGAGTATACCACGTCCTTTCCTCATAGTCGAGTGGGCCCGTCAAGGACACCCCTCCTCCATAATGATGAATCCCAAACATGCCTTGGCTGTTAACATCCAGATGTAGTGTGTAGGAGAGCGGTGGCCCTGAGTCCACATCATTTCCTGTTACCTGGGTGATAACTGTGCCGATGAGAGTGTCTACGCATGGGTGACGGTAAAGAAAAGAGGGGAGAGAAGAAGAGCAGACATTTAGATTGTAGTTGATATGAAGCAGAGTCTTAGCGATGGAAAAATATCTGCTCTTCATGAAGAAATATCCTGTTCTGGAAAGCCTTGACCTAACAGACAGGAAATGAACAGAGGAACGTTGGCAATAACTAGTTTCATAAAAGGGTCCGATTTTTCTCACTGAGCCCTGCTGAGTGAGCTGCCAGGGAGTGTGATGTGAGGCTTTATGATAAAATCACTGGACTAACTTCCGCTGCGCAGCTTACCCTCAGGCACCCGGATCTCCCGAGGCAGAGGAATCATGGGACTGTTGTCGTTGAGGTCGGTGATGATCACAGTAAGAGTGGCAGAGCCAGCCAGCCGTGGGGTTCCCCGGTCTGTTGCCGTAACAACAAGCCTGGTGCCACAAAATGAATATCAGTATTTGAACTTTTTGTGAACTCAGCTTCATAATGTTTCATCCCCAATCTTATCAAGACCAGACTCTTTGCGTCAGAATGAGAACTAGATGTTTTGAAAACAAGAACTAATAAAAAGACAAAAAAACTTGCCAATGAAAACTTGAAACCCAATGAAAATTATTTTAACAGTAACAACATAAGCATGCGTAAATGAAAGGCAGAGGTGAGCTGATGCAGGTGATTACTGACTCACTTTGTTTGGGTCCAGATTTCTCTGTCCATTATGGCAGCAGTGGTGATGCTGCCAGTCACTGGGTCGATCTTAAACAAGCCACTCATGGATGATGACCTGATAGAGTAGGTCACCTGACCATTTTGACCCTGGTCCAGGTCATCTGCTGCAACCTGGATAAATCACCATCACATTTTGGAAACAAAAACACAGACATATTTGCAACAGCTGTTACTTAAACTAGTGAGCAATATTAAAGTTGGAAGTCAAGAGTTCATGAAAAAATAAAATAAAAAGAAGTGTATGGAGCTGGCTTTACAGCCCTCATGAATACAAACTGTGTTCAGTTGGGGCACTGAGAAAACATGTAGTTGAATAGAGTAATTTCTCTGCGGTACTGAAAAACATCCAGGTTTTCTGAGGCTTGAGGGTTTCGTTTTAATTCTACAACCTCACACTTTAAAAACAAATGAATCGCAATAAACATATGAATAAATGAGAGGCTACTGCACCTGGATGATGGGAAAATCATAGCCCTGTGCCTCCCTAATGTACGCCACGTAGTTCTGGAGCTGAAAGCGGGGCAAGTTGTCATTTACATCCTGAAGAACTACATTGACAGCCATGTAGGAGCTGGAGGATGCTGTCTCGGCTTTAACCACTAGGCGGAGTTTTGGGGTCTCCTCATAGTCAATTCCATCAGATCTCTGGACCCATATTTCTCCTAATTCACAAAAACATCAATGTATAAATTTGCAGGATTGGACGATACTATCTTGCTGTGTGTGCAACATTTGGTGCACTTACCAGTAATTGTGTTTATTCCAAAAGACTGCATTCTGTTTCCACTGAAAATGCTGTAGCTAATCCCAGTTTTAGAGCCATCAGGATACTGGGCCTGTGTCTGTGTTACCACTGTGCCTGTAGGCCAAAAATGAAACGGTGTTCAAACTATTTCAGTTCAAATAATTATTTACATCAAACATACAAAAATAATGTTGAGAAAAGTTTTTAAAAAAAGAAGTCCATCAAACCTTTCGCAGCGTTCTCTTGCAGACTCACATCCCTCGCGTTGCGTGAGAAGCGAATGCCCCTGTAACTCTGTTCTTTGATGTAAATAATAACCACACCCAGAGAAGACTGAGCTGGGTTTCCTTGGTCCATAGCCTGAACTATCAAAGTCCTCTGCTTTTGGGTCAGAGTCTGCAGCTTCTCCGTGGCCTGGATGTCTCCTGTCAGGGAATTAATAGTAAAGCCCTTCACGGGGTTGGCAAAACGGTAAAAAACCGAGCCATTGGCGCCAAAGTCCTTATCTTCTGCCCTCATGGTTGCCAACACTCGGCGGCTAGACATGCCGCTGACAGAGATGTTCACAATAAGTGGGTCCTGAATGAAGAAGGGGGCATTGTCATTCACATCCTGAATGTAGATGGTCACCTGAGCAGTGGAGTTCTTTGGGTCTGCAGGGGAGGAGTCAGTGGCACACACCTCAAAGGTGTAGGAGGCTGTTCTCTCTCTGTCTAGGGGGGCTGCTGTGATAATACGACCTGTGTTCTGGTCTATAATGAACATGCTCTGGGAGCCATGGCTCAGAAAGTACATGACCTGACTGTTGGGTCCGTAGTCCAAATCTATGGCTTTCACCTCTAGAACCAGTGAGCCAATGGGAACATCTTCTGAAATGTCTGCAGTGTAGCTGCTGCTCTGAAACTGTGGGCTGTGGTCGTTGACGTCTAGAACCGTCACCTCTACGGTGGCAGTGCTGCTGAGGGGGGAGTGGGCCTGGTCCTGAGCAATGACTGTTAGAGTGTATCCAGCTTTCTTCTCCCGATCCAGAGGCCTTGAGGTATATAGGACACCTGACTGTCTGTCCAGGCGAAAGTCTCCGGATGGATCTCCAGCTGCCATGGAGAGGAATGGTAAATGGCTGTCTGAGTATGAAGCATCATCATGTCCGCACCATGAAAATGTGAATATAGCAGCTCTTAAACATTTAGAAAAAAATGGTAAAAACTAAAACAAATTCAAACCTGTGATTCTATAGTTTATCTCCCCGTTGTTTCCTGCATCAGGGTCAGTGGCTCTGAGGGTGAAGAGAGGTAATACCTCCATGTTTTCAGGCACCTCGATGCTGTAATAGGCGCGTCCAAAGACAGGGGCGTTGTCATTAACATCAAGCACCTTGATCCTCACTGTTGCTTTAGCGTAGTTGGGTGGAAGGCCTCCATCTTTTGCATAAACTACCAAAATATGAGAAAAAGGAGAGAATTGATATCAATCGGAAATTAATACAACACATTTAATGTGAATGGCAGTAAACAACTCTTAAAGGAGCCATATGTAAGAATTATGTATCATCTTTATTTTAAGTTATCATGAAATGGTGCTGATATGTTACAAGACATTAAAAAATTGTGTTCATTTCAAATACTTCTATCACTGACAACAGTTATTTTATTCAGGATATTCTCATTTCAAAAACGGATTTGCAGCCCCTAAATTATGTTATTGTTTACATTTTGTGCTAATATTTGA
>JAPMNP010657352.1:0-17339 GCA_029874935.1 Atherina boyeri | reverse complement strand
TCTGCAGTCGTACGTCCCCAGCAGGTCCCTGAGATCCAGTGATCAGGGCCTGCTAGTTACAAAAAAAACTCTGCTAGAAACAAAAGTTGACAGAGCCTTTGCAGCAGTGGCCCCCTCCTTGTGGAACTCCCTTACTCTAAGCCTGAGATCTGTTGACTCGGTGATCTCTTTTAAAAAGCCGCTAAAAACGCATCTTTTTAAACTTGCCTTTGAATAGTTTTTTTTTTTTTTTTTTCTCTGCTTCTTGTCTTGTTCCTTGTAAAGCACTTTGTACTTACTTTCAACACAATGGCTGCTTGACCATTAGCTGGCTTTTGGTCGAGTGGTTAGAGCATCTGCCTCCCACGCCCGTTACCCAGGGTGCTCCAGCGACACCGGTTATATGATTATAACCAGTGTATTGATCCTGATTGTATTGATGGTATTGATCCTATAGAAGCAATAGTTTCTTTCCAAGTGAAAAACCTAAAAATAAGTTGCATGTCTTCCCAGGCGTGCATATCCCAGAAGATTCACCAAAAGTCAAATTGTGCAATGCTAGAAACTGTGAAAAAACAAAAACGAAGAGCTTTTTAATGATGTCTGTTAAAAAAGAATAAGTGAAAGAGGGTTCTCACATAATCATTTGTAATTTAACCCTACTGTTACAGAAGCAGTCACTATTTTACCAAATGAAGACAAGTGATTTTGTGTGCTGTAATGACCAAAATATAACCACTCCATCTCAGGTCTCTGTGCTGGAGAATGTGTGAACGCTGTTTGGGCGAAGCCTGAGACATTCTACGTGCCTGCGGGAAGTAGCTTCTCTCTGTCCTGTGTGGTTCTGCATTGTGAAGGTTCCTGGAAAGGCGACTGGACATGGGAAAATACGACAGATCAATCTGAGATTGACACTGTTAAAGAGAGCACAAGGCACCATTTGACCAACGTGACACTCAGCGCCAATAAAACTCAACTGGAGTTAAGATTTCTGAGTGTTGACCAATCGGATGAACGCATATATAGATGCAAAGTTGTATGGAGTGATGGTGACACTGTAGTGGGACACTGGATGTCTGTGAATGTCACCAAAGGTACAAAAAGACTGTCACACATGTTGACCAAATTTACATCATGCATATTCTATCCAATACCATTTGTGAGCATTCTTCTTCTGTCTTTCCCATCATACAGCTGTTCCCTCTCAGAGACAGTTCTTGCATAGGGTTTTGGTCTGTGCTGGTGCTTCCCTTTGCCTTCCTCTAATTCTGGGATTGGCTCGCTGTCTGAGTTCACGGATCAAGCCTCAGCCACATTCAAGGATTCAGGTCATATACACAGCTGTTCAGAGAAATCAACCACGCATGGCTCTCAAGCCTCCACAGCCTCCACCTCGATGTCCTGTACCACAGAAACGAAGCATTCCCACTCATAAAGGTGCCTCTCATTCTTCCTTTTAATTGCCATTAATGTGGCTTTGATGTCAGATATTAACTTTTCAGTGTATTTACCGTTTATATTCTATAGCTCACCCGATATCCCTGCAGAAGACTGAGGTGGGTGGATGTCCTATTATATGGATAGAATATGTAATTTGTGTGAACCTATAGTTTTACCAACATTTTTGTTTCCTTCATAATGTTGTAGGTGGTGTATGCAGACATTTCCCAGGAAGCTCTGGGGCAACATGGAGCCATGAGAGGATCTGGTCAGGCTACTCTCTACTCATCACTCAAATTTTCTTGACTGCAAAAGAAACATAAGAACATGAGGAGCTGTCTGCCGAGGATCAAATGTCATATCAACAGCTTTTTTGTGGATCACTGTTGAATCAAAAATGCAGTCTTTGCAATTGTCTGACTTGCTGGACCGCACCTTTGACACTTGTTTTAGCATCTGAATTTATCTGAATTTTAAGCGAAGCAAATACCAAGGAGGTAATTCTCCTGTCAGTGATGAAAACATTGTAAGATAACGTTCCTGATGTTACCACATCGTTTTGTCTAGATATAAAAAAAACATGCCAGCCCTTAAAAAATCCAACAAACTTGCTTTTTGCTGCATCCGTTTTCCTGATGTATTTATTAAAGTGTATATGGTTCTAAAATACTGTTTTGTAAAAAAAACATTCAAGAAAAAACACAAATGACACAAAAAATACATTTTATTTTAGAATAAATTTTCAATGGCACATTACATAACCAAATATACATATACATGTTCAGACATCTCTTAAATTAATATATTTCCTATAATCATTTACTTTATTTAGCGTACTCTGCAGTGACATTTTGTACATGACATCAATGCAAAAGAAATAATCATTTAATAAATTAAGCATATCAACAGAGAGAAAAAAAGGCTAAAGGGCTTTTGGGGGATACCTGCTACAAACTACACGGCATCTGAACTTCCTGCTTGTCCCTTCTTCCCTTACTCGAGGTAATCACTGGTCCAAACCATCTGAGAATTTTTTGTAATTGTCAGCACAAGCGTTCTTCATATGAGAAAAGTACTGCTGAAGTAGCTTCCTTCAGAATAGATAAATAAAAATACAGAGGCTATTTGTAACTTCGGCGAACTGAGCCTGTAAATCTTTATACTACTAAGTCAACATCAATAACAGCACAGTGAAAGTACACAGACAATCCTCCAAACGCTTCTAGGTTTGGTTGTTTGGTCACATTGAAAACTTGTCTATGCAATTAAAGGGATTATTTTATTCATCTTTTTTTTCTTCTTTTTTGTCAAGTGGCATTGGGTGAAGTACTTATGAACAGTTACGGCTGATAATATACTTGCTCTTTAGTCTAGCATTTGTGTAGCTAACCGGCTCTGTCATGAGCGTAATTGTTTGCATACTTGTTTGAGTATTGTATTTGTTACCAGAGGATTCCACAGGGAGGCACATTCGAGCACTTAGACTGGGTTGATCTGCTGAATTTATAGGATGTGAAAAAAAATTATAAACATGGTGACATTATAGGAAGGTAGTATTTGGTTAATTTTGAGATTATGGTAAAAAAAAGAGAGAAACAAACAAAAAAACAAACAAACAGCAGCAGTCATGGATGATATGTAAGGCCCCTAAAACAAGCATGATGCATCTTGTCTTTCAAGCATTTTTAACGCTGTCAGCGCTTTGACTTTACATCCAATCAAATTGGTCCCTGCACTGCCCTTACTGATCAGTCACATGTTACAGCTTGCAAACAGGTAACAGTCATTTTTGAGGACATGCACGAACAAACGCAACATACATGAGGCAGCCATGATAATCAAGTGTATGGCTAATTAAAAGCAAGTATATTTTCAGCCTGAGTGTATCACCTGCAGTTGACAACAGAGTGCTCTCAGTTTGGAGAAACAGAAAGGGATTCTGTTGGATGAGCAAAGCTGAGGGCTACTTAAAGGGAAGCCACCAAAAGTTGAATTTTTGCCATCAAGAACAACTCAAATCTGAAAATCAAATTCACTTTTGCATCATACAGTTATTTACTTTATTTTCTCATTTGAACAATATCTTTTATGGTGCATGTTTTTTCAGGCTTAGGCTATGTGTTAGCTGACTGCTAGGCACTACTTTAGCAAAGTTTCAAAAGCTATAGCTTGTATTTTTCCAAGTTTTTCATCCATTTTCATACCCTCATAGTTAGTATCTTGTGATTAGATAATTGTGAGTCACATTATTATGTTATTTTGAGAGTGAAAATATGCTCTGGGTAGCTGTTAGTTTAGCTCTTTGTCTGAATGAATTCCTAATTCTCCCAATTGATAGTGCTCTGATTGCCATTTTTTAATGCATGTCGAAAAAAGTTGAATTAATGCAATAAAAATCGATAGTCTCCTTTCAGTGATGCACTAAAAAGGTTAAAATAAACTGGTAGCATGTTTAAATGAAAACTTATTACAAATTTGAGGGAATGTAAAGCCCTTTACAAATTGCGTCTCATCTGGCAAAGTAACTACAAGATGTTTATGGTTAGAACCAACAAACAGTAAACATATTTGACAGACCACCTTATTCCCATACATTATCATATGTCTCTTTCTATTTTCTTCTAGTGAATATCCACCAGAGGTGTGATTGTTTTCCTCGGTTTCCTGTTTGGATGACTAATACTTCTACTTAAGTAATGCCACTAGCAACATAGGCCCCCTCCAGTGACACAATGCGGCCTGGTTTATTCACTTCTTACCATATAATGTCTGATCCATATCTCTCACTGGGTTGAATCCTCATAGGTGTGTGAAAATCCCATTCATAGTCAGAGGAAAACTTTGCCCGTGATGAAGGCCAGCTTATACACAGCGGATTAGCAACTTCTAATTACTGTCATAGTGATTTGATCTGAAAAGAGCAGATCCTTCCTAACACAGAAAGAAAAGTGTGTTATTTTCAGCTTTTTTTTTCAAAATTTGCTAAATGTTTGCTTAACACATAGGGGTCAAACTCTGGCACATGGGCCAAATTTGGCCCCCAGTGTCGTTATATTTGACCCAAGAGGCAATACCAAATGACAACAAGAGCTGGCCCACCAATATAGTGCACCCACCACCATAATGCTACAAGTCCCACAATGCACTGTTGGTACATCAATCAGGGGCCAGTGAGCGCACCCCTCACTCCTTCATGGAAATACTCACCTGTATCAACTTTCAGAAAAATGTGATTACTCTGAAAAAACTGCATTTAGCCATGAGATAAATGCAACAGTTTTTGTTTTTCTTTATTTAGTTTTTTTCATTTCTTTGATAATTAATTTTTTGGTAAAGGCAATAACTTAATTTTCAGTAAATATTGAATCAGTCCGGCCCTCGGCTTGCTCCAACTTTTTAATTTTGGCCCACAGTGTATCTGACTTTGACACCCCTGGCTTAACAGGTCAACTGAATCTCCAGTAATAGGCTACTACTCATAAGTACTTCACATCATTGCACAAAAAATCATGAAAATTCCTTCAAAGTCTTTTCTGGTTAACCCCAGTGTATGCTGTTCTGGACTAATAATGCAGAATAGCTGAACATTATAGAGGACCTATGGCCTTGTTGTGCTTGTGAGTAACTGGCTTTGCAATTTTAGACTTTGAAATGAGAGCTAAAAAGGCGGAAAGCAAAATATTTGGAAAAAAATATTAAATTCACATTCAAGTGTTTTTGCAAAATGTGGTTCAAAGGTTCACTGTAACCTGAAACATCATTTTTCAAGTCATCTTCATCAGCTCCTATAGCCTAGTGGGAAACTGAACAACCCTGAAGAGATGTTCCTTTTCAGAAGCACCACCAGACAAACACTCTGATACAACAAGATAGCAAGCTTCAATGGGAGGTTTGAGAAGGTGAAATGTTTTCAGTAAGTGCAACGTCTATTTTCAGCAAATGTGGGTGTTGTTCGGCAACCCACAACTGTGCTGTAACCAGATCCCGAAAAATCCTCATCCTCTCACATAGTGAGAGGCACACAGAGACAGAACACACGAATGGAGAAAAGGGCTTTTGATAGATTGTAAGGCGCAGCTTTGGCTAAAATAAGCTAGTGGCAAAATATGTTGGCAGCTGTCTCCAACTGTTCCCCACATGTACTAATTTTTACTAACCAGGGCTTTGAGGTTACCCTTACAGATGCAGAAATGCTATGCTAGGAGGAGGCATGTCAACATTATAGTGCTGTGGACACAATGCAGCAGCTAGCAGGGTTACAAAAGCATCTCCAAAATCATAATTGTCCTCTAGAAAAGCAATATTTTACACAAAGAACAAGTTTGTATCCCACAGTTGAGAAAAAAGATATCCAGTGTTGACACCTTCAAGGCTTTACCATTGTGTCTATTATACATTAAGTTCTGTGCATGTTTGTATTTGTGTTTGTCTCTGCCTTCTTTTTGTAGGCATAAGAGGAATCTTTATCGAATGTACCCTTCAAGGACAGGGGTAAAAAGGAACATCCTGTCGTCTGTAATTTTTTCCACTGAGTACTAAACAGTCAACTAACAGTTCAGCCATAAACTTGTCTCTTTAGGAAAGATGATGTTTAAGAAAAAGCAGAGGCAGAGTCTAGCTCGGCCTACACTCACAGTATTAGCCACGCCGAGAACAATCAACAATTATGATGCAGCAAGTTTATCGTCAATTCAGCAGCTAAGTCAGTTTAAAAGAAAGTGAAGATGTCTGCTGCTTCCCACTCATGTTACGCTCACAGTATTTGTCAGTAGGGATATAGCGTATGGGGTCCCTGGTGTACAGTTGGTCGCCGGATTAACCTCCGCTCATGGTTATGGAAAGTAGCTGTGTTTTTGTAATTGGGATTTTCTCAGTTTCCTTCGTTTTTCTCGCCTCTTCATTGTGCAAGTCTGTTTTTTTCAGTTCCACATAACTACTCAGACTGTAAGAGAGAAGAGAGAGCAGGGAGGCAAGTTAGAGGAGGAGTAGTGATACAGAGATAATAACATGTCTTTATCAAAGGCAGACGATCAAAAACAGACCGAAGAGTTTTCTGTCAATTCTCTAACTATGCTGCAATAGTTTAGTCCAACTTCAAACATGTGAGACAAATTTAAAACTTACAGTTGTGGATGAGTGGCTCATTTTGTCAAAACGAAACTTCAAGTTTGACCTGGGTGATGTCTTACTTTTCCCATCTGCACAATACAGGGGAAGGAAACAGAAAAGGGAGGAGGGGCTCATTAGGAAACAAACATCTATGAGATGCCAGTGAGCTGTGCATGCTCCACAGATTGTGGGTTACCTGTTGGACTGCGGCACATGATGACGGGCGTACTAGATCCCTGGCTGTCAATGCTGAGAGCAGGGCTGAAGGCAGAGGTAGAAGCTATAGATGGATGACTGGCCTAGGGGGATGGAAAGGGCAGGGAAAGGGAAGTTAATGTAATGGAAGAGATGCAGGAGGGCAGAAACTGAAGAGGCTCACTAAAAGAGGAAATTTATATTTAGCACAAGCTGGTTTGAACTTTCCTGTCTATAAAAGTGAGAGTTGCTATGAATGAAAGAATGTTTTCATTCACAGCAACAGTTTTTTTTTACATAAGCACAGTATAGTTATTCAGATAATAATAATGAAAAAGATTCTTGACAATATGTATAAGAAAAACAAAAGCTTTTACGAAACTATAGCCAAATGCCAATAAGTTTATCTTTGTATAAACATGATAACCTGGAGACTAGATACATATTACTTCTCATTCAACAGTTTGCACCAAAACAATATGCAAATTTTATTAAAAACTTTAATATTTGTTTAAAGTTTATGTCACAGAAATGTACCAGCATTTCAGACCAGAACCAGACTAAGTTCAGAGCACCTTAGCAGCTTGTGGGGCCGCCATTAAAGCAGGACCATGTTGATTCAGGTTTTATACCCTACTTTTTAATCAACACAGATTTAGTGGATTACAGTAGACCTCTGCAAGACCTATTTCATGGCACTTCCCAGCTAAATTGCAGGGGTGCTTTGAACAACTTATCCTGAAATAGGTACTTTTGTGATCTGTTTTAAACTCTGAACAAATATCCTGTTTATTAAACAACTGGCAACTAATCAGACTGCGGCTCTCAAAAACATTGTTACTAAAAAGGTCAATTTGCCATAAATGCTAACACAACAAATAGTAGTGAAGCAACAATGTGAGCTCCCTCCATTGCGGTTGCCAATTTTGCTCTCATAGATCTGTCTTTACATTCATTAGGTTGCTCTTTTGAATGCTTGGTATAAATGTTATAGTCAAAACTGTTGAAAGAATAACCTCACCTTGTGATTAAAGCGTATCTCATACCCAAATGGAACATTAAAAGCAAAAAGGAGGACTGATTATGATACTATTGCTGTAAGAATTGTCTCTCTTAACTCCTTGCAGTCTTAAAGCAGTTTATGACTAAAGCTACATTTCTTGTTGTAGCAGAGGCCTGCACAGGATTATTTCTCAGTATGGCTCTCTTCTGCTCTTCTGCTTCATTTTGATTATTTATGCCCTCTATTTTCACACTAAGCCAATAGTTACAATGATTATTGTCACCTATCATCTTTCATTTAATACATTATGCTAACAAAAGTGAAACTACTCCAGATTAAGAGACATGCCTAGCTTTGTGTTGATACCACAAAGTCCTGCTTTAATTTTTCCTTAAATTGACCTTGTTGACTCCATTGTGATTAAGGCTTGCTCAGTAATGCTGTTGGTGTTGCATCAGGGCCAACAATTTCTTTTTTTATACCCCAAGCCCTAGTCTGCAGCAACTTGACAAACAGAAGCTCCCACATGATCTGAGGACCGCAACCCAAGTACAGTAGTCTACTTCAGACTGCATACTGTCATCTTTTATAATGTGACTTTCCAAACACATGGGGTGTGTCATTTGCATAAAGATGGGCATTGGCAAGTTTTTCTGTTGCGCGACAGGGCTTCAAATGTAGCGCTGGCTTCCCGGAATGCTTTGCGGGCGCGTTGAAGTTGCTTGACGTCACCCATTGGAATAGAGCGAAGTGCGACATGACAAAATGTTTAGTCGTGCTAGTGGACACGTACAGTCAGTGGAGTTAGCACACTTAATTGCTAGCTGGTTTAGAGGATGTAAATAGGTAATACGTGTTATAAATTATCAATGTTGAATTGTTTCAAATAATAAGCTTGCTGTAATGCTATACCGTTGCTACCGGCAACATGGCAGCCAAGTTTCACTTCATACCCTTCGTCACACGCTAGCAGGTATGGGTACAGTAACCCGGTATCAAAGTGGCCCGGGGCCAAATCTGATGGTCCATGCGGACCGATAAGCTTCAGCCTTATCGGCCCTTTTAATGGTATCATATTTGATATATAATATAATCGTATTCATATTTTGCGGGAGACTTAAACTCAAGCCAGACATTGTATTGCCAACCCCCTCCTTCTTAAGAAGCACAAACGCCATGGGTACTGATGGGAGGGGCGACCGTTGTGCCCCAAGGTGTTTGCATTGCACTCTCTCTTGAAGCCGCTCACTCCATGTAGTAACACAGGTACGATGACAGAGCGAACGCAAAGGTCCAAAGTTTGGCTTGACTTTATAAAAATAAAGGCTGATAACGCATGCTGCCATTAATGCAATAAAAACTTTGTTTTTTTTCCCCCAAATGTTAAAAAATTAACCAACTAATGTTTTGTAGCAGTTGCTGTAGTTGGAAGTTTTTTGATAACTCGTCCGTTTAGATGTTATTAGATGTTATTTAATCTTGAAATTACACATAATTAGGGGCATGTCCTTTTGGTTGACTTGTGATAGATGGGACTGTCGGCGCTAGCGCTTGTGGTTAGCAGTTTGCTGCCGCTTTTAATTTTGCTGCGATATCTAGTGGCAAGGAGAGGCAGAGGGGAGCAGAGTAGCACATCTGTGAATTTTGGCCGGCTAACACTAGCACCTTAGCTTTAGCCTGCATACATCAGTTAGCCCCCGTTTGTTTTGGGTACAGGTAGCTCAGAGTATGGTGGGTGTCAGTCATCTGCCTCCCTGCTCACAGCCCCTCCGTCTAAGCTCCACCTCTTTGCCCACTTTTGTATTTTCCGGGAGTGACGAGATGTGTGACTCTGCCAAGATGGCGACGATGGGAACCTCCCACCGAGAGTCAATTAAGCTCTAAAAAAAGGTACGAGTCGCAGAGGTTCTGTCCATAAATATCATATAGTTAATGCCCAGCGCACGCTACAGTTAATTATTTGTGTTAATCTCCTTTTATTTTAGTCTTTTAAAGGAAAGTATTGATACGAGTATCGATAAAATACCGGATCGATAAGAGGAATCGTTAAGAGTAGTAGTATCGATAAATCCTTAACGTATCGATACCCATCCCTACGAGAGTGGACATAAACACACTGTTTGTTTTAAATGTGCATTGTCATGCTATTGCATGACACACACACAGCCACATTACAGAAAAAATAACTTATGTCTAAGAAGTCAACTTTTCTTTTGTGATGCTTTCTGGTGCAGCATCAAATTTCAACCTTGACTATTTCTTCAGATTTTCAAACCATCACTTTGTCACCTTCAAAAAGATGTGGTGCATTCATAAAAAACAAGCTCAAGATACATTTGAGAGTAGGAACAATTTGACAGCATTGTTGTCATGAAGTACCACTTGAAACGGGGAAATATATAGAGTGACAGTGATTATAATATACTAACTTTTGATGGTAAATTGACTGTATATACACAGCGCTTTTATCCAAAAAAGCTTTACACTACATTTCACATTCATACACATATTCACACCCCGATAGGCACATCACGAGGTATTGTGGGGTTGAGTGTCTTGCCCAAAGACACTTCGATAAGTTATCTGGAATTGAACCACCAATCTTCTGGTCGATAGACGACTGCTCTTCCACTTGAGTTACAGCCGCCCTCAATACTCATTAGTAAGAAATTATTATTTCTCCTTTCTTTTGAAAAAAGATAAAATAAAATAAAAGAAAGACAAGACTGTTTCCTTTTCACCAGCCCAAAGTAGATATATGTTCTACTCACTGTCTCCAGTTCCTCCAGAGCTTCTGTTTCTCCTGTGGTGCTGCTGAAGCTACTGGTACTGGATGAAGAACGAGAGATGTTCGGCCTGCAGCTGCTGCTGCACTCCTTCAGCTTTATGAAAGGCCTGTTGATGAAAAACACAGAGGTACAAACACATAAAGAAGTAGAAAATGACATTAGTTTTTGATTAAAAATGTGTGCTTGGCCTCCAAACAACGTTTCTTAAAATTGTCTTTCTTTTTTCTTTTTTTAGAGTAAACAGAAGAGAGAAAGATAGTGGAGAGAATAAAAAAGAAGACAAAGATACACCAGATAGAAAGCAACAGAAAATTGTCTTTCTAATGACTAAAGTTTTAGCTCACCTCTCTTTATTGGGGCAGATCTCAGGTGAGCTGGGATTGGATGATGTCTCTGATCTGACTTCATGAGAAAGTGGGAAGATTTCTGCTGACTTTTGGTCGCTGCAGGAACGAGAAATGGAAATGAAAACACAACTCAAGCTGCAGATGTTTAGAGTGCAACAAACAATAATCAGGTACCAATCTGGAAATTACGACATTTAAAAACAACTTGCACCAACCTGCGCGTGGGTTTGTCTGATGGGATTTCTGTGCTGGAGTGGAGGCGAGGGAAAAGACCTGAGCGCCTTTTCACAGGGCTCTTCAGAGGAGACTTGGCTGACAGACCAGGAGGCTGAAGATCATAGATTACTGAGTTATGCTTGTTTACAGGAATTTAAAGCCTTGCTTTAAATTAGTTACACTAAAAAAGTTATTTTCCATCATTAAAAATCTATGACCAAGTTAACAAGAATCAACAGTATAGTGTAGGAAAAACAACCTGTCAAAAACTAATCTCATTAGCCTCATATGAATGCCATAGGTGTGGTTTCTTAAGATGCAACTGGCACAATAATTTTTAATAAAAAATAAGGAAAGTTGTTAAAGTTTGGTAGAAACTGCTGTGTCTGATTATGACTCACATTATGAAGCTGAGAAACAAAGACAAACAGTATTTCATAATAGGGTTTCAGTTTTTTGCTGATTCATGGGCAACTCCTCCTCAATGTTTTACTCACAGTGAAGGTGCTCTTTGTGCATTCACTGGTGCTCTGAGGAAGTCCTCCACCACTGAGGCTGGCTGGGACCCCACCTCCAACCCCAGGGCTCCGGTGACGGTGAGACCCCACCATGGTCTCCATGGAATGGCTCCTCACACGCATGGCTCTCTGGAGTAGGAAGAGGGAGCAAAGAATAAGTGGATCAGAGAGAAGAGGAGATAGATCCTTCACCTTTTCCTGCTTTATTTCCTCTGCAGTTTTATCTAAGAGGCAAATGAAAAAGAATAAGATAATATAAACTTTCTGCAACAGACTGACAACCTGTCCAGGGTGTACCCTGCCTCTCGCCTGCTAATAGCTGTGATAGGCTCCAGCCCCCCACGACCCTGAATTGGATAGGCGGTTCAGAAAATGAAATGAATATAAACTTAGATTAATGATAACAATAAAGTAATTAAATAAAAAAAAAAATATATATATACAAGAAATGCAGCCACAAGGGATAATATTTTCATCAAGTTCAAATCTTAAATCTTAAATGTTTTTTCATAAATGAATCAGAAGATGTTACAGCAGAAAGTAACCCCCAGAGGGCGCAGTTCTCCAAGGAAGAGGAAAAACGTGTTGGAGTGCATGGTGTGCAAAATGTTTTACACTTCTTATTAATATGATTAAGTTAACTGATTTTTTTATAAAAGTAAAAAAAAATCCTGACTTCTTGACTTTATATTTAATCTAATATATTTATGATTCATCAATGTCTAAATGAATGAGTATGTATTAATATATAATTTCTTGGAAAGCATAAACACAAACAGACTTCACAAAATAACCTTTATTTTTATTATTGCACGGTAGTCTTCTCTTTCAGTTACAGTAATACAGAAAGATAATACACAGCAACTGCTATGACAGCAATGAGAACAGCGCCCCCCGGGACTGACTGCAGAAAGTGTAAAGCAGTTGTCCACAATGCCTGCAAAGAGCAAAATTGTCTAATTAATAACAAATTTTATCATCTCACACACATAGAGATGAAAATACACATTGAAACGGCCCCATTAACATCAACTAACTGAAAAAAAGAGTGTGGAGGCACAGTAAGGGATGGAAGATAAAGAAGGCCAGAGAAAGGGGAAGAGAAAATGACTGAGTATTAGCACAGCAGGATTTGAATTCATGTTCACACACACAGGTATGAACATAGATACCTGCACACCCACTGTGATGTAGTCAGGGCTGTACGTCTCTGAGCGCAGAGAAAAGCACCAGCAGCCATGATAACAATGGTTTAAAATCTCAAGTCACTTTCCAGACCCGTGACATTTACCTGACCTTGTGTTATAATGACAGTGATTAAATAAATGTCACAGAGCTAAGCAAAAAAATCCTCAGATGTACTTCTGTGTGGGTTCATGTTCACCTTGAATGATTCCAGCAGACCCCCGTGTCCCCCGTTCTCCAGCTTGTCCTCCTCCCCCACCTGGCCAAGACCCAGAGCGGCCTGACTCTGCCGGTGCAGTTCGTCATGGAGGTTGTCCAACAGCGCAGCTCGTGTGCGCCCCTGTACGTGAGCATCCACACAAAACCCATTTAGGGAAGCATCAGGAAAATGATTACTGAAGGAAACTGAAAAGTGATTGAAGACCTGCTGTGGTGTTTGAGTGTGGCGTGCGTCACCTCCAGTTTGGCGAATTTGTCAGATTTGTAGCAGGCGTTTTCAGCATTGATCAGCTTTGTCAGCAGGAAGTCGCGAAACTCAGGACCCTGGGAAGGGAGACAAAGAAAAGGAGAGGGGGTTCAATAATGAGTTAGAAAGGAAGGTGGAGGGGGTCAGTAATGAGGAAAGGTGACCTTTATCAGCATCGTATAGATTACAGTGTTGCATCATGCTGTGTCTGATCAGGAATATCAATGATTCAAATTCCCATTTGCCTCACGCTCTTACTTTCTTTTTTTTAATTATATCATTCACGTCATATCTATGGATGATAATGTATCTTCTAATAACTTGATGTCTAAAATTTTTTTCCAATGCAGTTTCCATTCATCTGAAATAAAGCAACTCACTCCAGCTGAGGTTGGGGTGTGGGATTTCTGGAATATTTCTAGAAATATTCCATTTAATCCAGTTGGCCAATTTTCAGTTGCCTTACCTGAGCTGGTGAGCTTACATTTCATAAAAATGTAGCTGTCCTTACAAAGCACATTAGAAAGCATACCACAAATGATAATAAAAAAAAATGATCAGGGTATTTATAGGAGGTGTTTACATATTTGAGGTTTTCTTAATAACAATTTAAAAATAATTCAAATCAACAGTGTCACATTTTTGTATGTGTTATTGGCTCAAGTGACGCTCACTGAAGAAGCTGACAGTCCAAATTCAGTCCTCCTTAGGTGTAAAAGCAAATCCCTCTCAGGAGGAGACAAGCTATTCAACATCTTACTGACAAGTGTTTTATACTAGTGATGATTGCCCTAGGTAGGTAGATTATGATGCATTTGGCTGTGAAAATGGTGTGAAAGTGTTTGCTACTTATTGTAAATCTCTAGCATGCAACACCTTAAATGCCTGGTGGTATTCTCGCTGTTCCGGTTTGAGTATTGAACAAAAGGCCTGTGTTCGGCTTTGCAAGGAGTGTAATGAAATAAAAAATGTACAGTATCCTGGAATATTCATTTAAGTAGTTACAACATTTTGACATAATATAAATTGTACAAGTTGAACTTTACTGTGTTTGCTATGTGTTTTTATTTTTATTTTTCCAGTGTAAGATTAGTACTAAGTGTCACACCAAGACATGAATAAAAAAAAAACACATTAGCTTTTCTGGAATATAACTGTCCATGTCACAAAATAAAACATTTTGAGTAATTTAATAAACAATGTGGCAATATTAGAAATGGTGACTAATTAAAAAAAAAAAAAGTATGATCTACTTTTACACAAAATTATTCACATCAATCAATCTCTAAGAGTCCTAAGGAGGTTGTGCATCCTTAAATGTGTTTTTTGAGCTGTCAGTAATTTCATATGACTATTGTTATGAAAACCGCCTCTTGGTAATGGAGGAAGAGAAGAAAAGAAAGAGGGAAAGGGATAGAGCAAAAGATAAGACCAGTCAAGGATGGGCATTCTCACAGGGGCTCAGCGTTAAGATAGGATGAAAGATTGGATGTTGATTTAACCTTTGTTACACAGCAACTGTCTGAAAAAATCTGCCAAAGTTCCATAAACCTTTTTTAATTTTTTCACTAACACTATTTCAAAGGTTAAAATAGGTTCAAAAGGCTGACAACTGGTTCAGACTAGGTTGAGTTTTTCATACTTAAACTTTAACTAGAAGAAACTGTTTGGGACTCTCCTAGGACACGAAAAAAACATGCAAAGAAGAAGGGCCATAATCCTGCAGGCCAAGGGACTGCACCCACAAACTATGCATGGATGTGAACCTCTAATCAGATTTTAATAGCTAGTTTCAGATATTTAGCGAATGCCTACAACTTTCCCCCAGCTAATCCTTCACCCCTCTCAGCTTCCAGCATTCTAAATTCTGCAAGGGTGTCGTTAAACTTTAAAACAAGTGAAGCATATAAAAAATGCTATGAAAGCCATAATATTTTTAGCTTGGCGATTAACTTAGGTTAACTTAAGTTAGGCGATTAACTTAAACATACAATTGTAAAACTAATGAACAAAAGCTTCTCTTAATGTAACAAAATTATCATATAAACATCTTAAAAACTCACTAATTATTACACTTGAAGAAATTTTAACAGCTTGACTGCACTCAAACCCATTCTTTTTTCAGTGCACTGGCTTTGCGGCAATGGCGTGTTCAGTGTGGTTGTAAGTATTTTTTGGAAATCAAGTTTGGAACATGTTTGAAATTATAATACTGTAAAGATGCCATTGTTTGAATGCTGTTAAATGGCAGGCATTCAGAGGACAATTAACTTCCTAATGTTAGCATACATATTGGCTAAATGTTGCCTGCACAAACTTCAGTGGTAAGCTAGCAGGTGTGCAGCTATGTTGTTGTTAGTTGGTTTGTACACAGTCAACACTTTTGTTTGTTACTGTGCCATTTATAGTTAAAAATCTTAAATACTTCCAAACAGCTTGGATGATTTGGCATCATGACTGTCATCTGAGGGACATCTCTGCTTGCTAGTTTCCTCCTTTACCTAAGTGAACATAACATTAGCTTAAAAAAAACTTATTGCGCATAAAAGAAATAGAAATAAAGATAGAATTTGAATTCCCTAAATCACAAAACGAAGTTTGTATTTATAGTAAAACCAAAAAGTGAGGGAATTTTTGGGATTTCAGCCAACCAGCCGTTTTAGCTGTGTTTTAACAGTGAGATAATATAATATAACTTTGTAAGAGTCCTCCACATCACCCTACAGCCCCCAGAAGCCAGCAAGAAGCACAGCATAAATCATAATGCATCTGTAATGACCCTACAGAGCAGTATTCCAGGGAAAAGAACCCAAGTGAAATCTCATATAATTGATGTATTCTTTAATTTTTCAAACCTACAGAAATGGTGCAGATCATAATGGGAGTTATATAATGAGATGAACTGTGTTCCTCACCTTTTTGAAGACTGCAGGGTTTGGTACAGGTGGCCCAAAAGAAGGGACATCTTCCCTCGCTGTAACAGAGACCTGTTGACATATACAATAACATACATTTAGTGAGGTATTTCAAGAGAGTATGAAAAAGTCTGAGTAGAAGGTTAGCCTATATCCTGAATATATCCTCTTTCATTTACATGGGAATTATCTTATCTTATCTTCTCCCAAGGACACAACTGACATTAACCAAATTGTAGTTTCAACACTGTATAGCATATATAGTGCTGAGGCATTATGTCAACACAAAGATCCGGTTTCTACCTTGTAGGTTGTGCACTCTGTACAAGGGTTCTCAGCCTGCACCAGCACATATGCATGCAAGAAATTGGAGGCGATCATGTCCGGAACAAACGGTGTGGGCTCATCCTGGAAGACTGCAGCCACAATATCATTTCCTATGTGCCTTTTCCTTTGGAGCTGAGGAGAGAAGATTATTAGTTAGGCATTACACGTTTCTTTCTTTTAAAAGGTCAGTATGACACATAAGCCACAAAATCCAAAAAAAAGGCTTTGTTTGATTCCTGGGAGGATTTTAGACACTTCGCATCAAAATATTATTAAAGCTATATTATAGCTTGGCACCTGCTGAACGTCACCCTCAGTGAAAGGAAGCTTAGTTGACACATGGAACATAATCTCTCTCTGTCTGAAGACAGTGTAGACCGATTCAGACCCCGTCTGTCCATGAGATACATCCAGCCCACCACGGAACCTGTGACATTTTTAAAGCACATTGTGAATCTGTTTCTCCAGTATTCAATCAGATTGTGTTGAATACAATTTATCTTTGAACAAGTGATAGAAATGTATTTTGCCTTGTCTTCCATTTAACTTCCTTAACAGATAAAGTGGCAAGGGGTAACAGTATACTAAAGGCCAGCAAGACAATAAAAAAGCGTTTCCAAAGCTCCGATTACATGTCCATGTGGCACTTTCTTTCCTCAGATCTGTTTTACTAAGCAGTTTATCCCAGTTGCATGCTGAGTCTGAAACAGCAGGACAAAAAGCTCCAAGGTTACAGTAATTAAACCCTACTATTTACTTCCACTGCTGTGAACCTAGTGCTTTTTTTTACCTTCTGCAGCCTTTTCGTCCCCCTCTGTTTATTTACATATTAATGAATTCTGCATCCTTT
>JAPMNP010657324.1:0-12000 GCA_029874935.1 Atherina boyeri | reverse complement strand
CCCCCAGCCCGATCTAACCAGCTCTCTGATCTCATGACCAATGCCACTATTCTCTAAATACAATCGTTCAAAAAGTAAGCATTTTTCCTCACTTTATCAATCCCCATTCAACTATTCACTCTTCCTTGAAAGGAAGCGTCCTCATGAATTAAGGAATGAGGCAAATGGGAGTTACAGTAAGCTGTAACCTCAAAGGTCACAGTGAGATGGAAGGGGATTTGTTTGTACTCGGCTAATTCTCACAGCAACTTAATCTGAGCGTGTTATATCGCTTCCCTACAAGAAAAAACAAGAGATGAACTTCTTTTAGCATGCACTTTAAGGCAGCTGGACAGAAATATCTGTGAATAAAGACAGACAGGTGCATTACAAGGAAACATTTCCCAGATTAAAGTCTGGGTATGGTGAGCAAAGAGAAAACCGGGAATGCCCTGAAAACCTCCCTTCTTCTCCCTGTCTCCTGTACATACCCTACAAGGACAGATGTGACTGGCTACCCACTCATGTGTTTGATAAACACTGTTCTTCCCTCCTCTCCCTCCTTTTCTCACACTTTGCCCTTCGCTCTCCTGGCTCGCTTGCTTACAGGTGACCATTAGGCAGGGACATAGCAAAAGCACCAGCAGAATTTAGTTGAGTTAGTTAGAAATTAAACTTAAAATAAACATGAAAATAACTAACACCACTAATCTTAAATTGGGAACAAGTGGCTGTAAGTTTGTTACAAATCCAACAAATGTTTTCCGCTACAGACTGTACCTTTATGGAGGATCCAGAGGAAAAGGTAGATGATGAAACCTTGAAGGGTGTTGCTCTTAAGCCAAGGGTCAACTCTGAAACAGATGCAGAGAAACCGATTATAATAGGGATTAATTAAATTACATATACATTAAAAAAAACAAGGATATTATGGTTTCTGTAAAAGTCTGTACATTTGAGACATATGCATGGTCTTGCAATAGGCTGTTGGTACCATTAGTCAGTTGCATAAGCTGCCACACTTTCATAAACAAAAAAGACATATGTCCAATAGGACAAGTGAGAAAATGTAGATGACGCCACCCTTAACATAAACAGATTTCTTCATTGGCCTCTACAAGTATGCAATGTATAAAAGCCATATCATAAAAAACAGAACTGATGCACTCCAGCACAGCCAAGTGTACACTTACAAGGATTTATAGTACTTTTTAAGGAAACCTGAGACACAGTTGAAGGCTGCCTTTACTCAGAGGAAGACAGACAAGCTCCCAAAAAAGGAGCTCAAAATCATCAAAGCAAATTGGGCTGAAAAGAAGCTCATAAAACAGTCCTGTAGGGCTTGCAGTGTGTGTCCTGAGAGGGGAGGGAGTTTTTCTGGAAGACGTGAAGAAGCTGGACATGCATAGGTCCAGCTTGTGTTTTGAATAAACTGTTTGGGTTGGAGATACCAGTTGCTGAGATGAGCTGAAACCCAATATATCTTAATTGGACAGATTGTTACTGCAGCTGTAGCAGTCTTGTTTCAAGTACTGAGATTCTTGTCACCAAGGTTTTGTTTCATGCGATTAATGCATCTTGCAGGTACTATATATAATATGCTGAGAAAGTACAAGCATCTACTTTATACTAGTCAAATTATTCAAGTGCTTCTTAAACACATAATATTAGACGTATTTAAGCAACAGTTGCAACTTTCATTACAAGATTTGATTATTAAACAATCCCTGCTTCCTTTCATAGAGGGATAATACATTCAGTGCCATCGTTAGATACATACATAGGTTTTTGTTTTTGCCAAGTAGATGGTTATAACTTTTTTTTTAGTTGATGCTAGAGCAAGACAGGAAACAAGGACACAACAGACGAAAAATCTTAATAATTATGTCAGGTCACATTTAAACCAAGGGATAGTGTCTAAAACTGTTGCTCTCCTCAGACGAAGTCACCAACAGCTTGTTTCCCAGAAAGATTTTTTCATCTTAATGCAGATGCAACTGAATGATGGAAGTAAGTGTGTGTTGTTTTAGATAAAGAGGGGGCACACAATATCTACAGAACATAATAAACAAAGCTCTGTGCTGTGTGGGTTGGCAGGCTTGTTCATTCACCCTGCAACAGTAAAACTATTGAGTTTGCACTGGGATGGCCATCCCAGTATGCTTTCTGCTGTTGACCAATGACCTCAACCCCCTCCATCCACCCTGAGTTATATACCCACTCTATAACAAATGTCTTTCAGTGCCATCATGCCATTTGCTATTCAGCCCTGACATCTATCTGCACTCTTCCATATGCTTTGCTTGTTTAGCTTGATGAAATCTCGTCATCATCCTACTCGTAATGGATTCCTTTGTGCTGAGTACCTCCTAGAGTCACTATTATTCCACCAATGTTGGTCACAGAAGTCACATATCTACTAAATTAAGACTCATAACAGCAGAAATGTGACAGGCTGCAGCTCTACAATCTTATAAAAAAAAAAAGTCTAATTACGTAAAATTTTATTCTATTTTTTTTAAAACCTTTATTTAACCAGATTAAAAAAAAAACATTGAGATCAAGACCTCTTTCACAAGGGTGACCTGGCCAAGAAAGGCAGCAGCACACATCATGACAATCAGGACAGACAGACAACAACAAACAAGCAAGACCAGGTAGGAGTCTTGCTTGTTAAAATAAAATGTTCCCGAAAAAATCTTCAAAAAACAACCTCTTGCTGCTGTTAAGTTGAGTCTCCTACCTGGTCTTTGCCCCAGACTGGTAATGCGCGGGGTGATGTTGGTGATGGGTACGATATTGCCTCCTGGGGTTGACGTTGCGGAGGTGGTGCGCCCATCCTTGATCTCAATGGTGAGGAAAGTCTTCATGTCTGGGTCTTCCTCTCCCTGAGGGACCTTTTTTCCAGCTGCTCTCCCTGGGGTCCTGTCTTCCTTTAGCTCACTCAAGGCATGCACATCTTTTTCAGCTGTAAGCTTCGTCCCACCCATGGATCTTTGCGATTGGCCGGCCGATGACAGAGGTTTGTTAGCCACACCTCTTGGCTGAGGTGTTGGCTGGCTCTGGGAGGCATCAGAGGTGTTAGACACTGACTCCACACGTGACCTTGCTGGTTTGTCTCCAGATGTGCTGAGGGATGCTGCTGGGTGTGTAAACAACTCAGCAGCTCTGGAGAGCTTTGCCTGGCCACTGCTGCCACAGGTGTTCCCGTTTCTTAGAGGGGTTTTCTTCAAAGCTGGGATATTTGGGCTTTGGCTGGCCTCTGTGAACTTGCGCATTCGATCACGAACAGAGTTAGTGCGGTTGAACTGTTCCACGATAACATCTTTCTTCTCAGTTGCTATAAAGACAAAGTGGAGGACAGGACTTGAAACCACAGAAAAACAAAGAAATATAGAAACAAATAAAGAGATTAGATCCCCTCCACTGCTCTGGCTGAATTTAGCAGTTATTGCGTTTTTTTCTCACGTCATCTCCTCATGCAACTCAGCCTCGAAAGATCCCATTGCTCTTATCGACTTTATAGGTTTTTCTAAACCCCTGTACTTTGCTTGACCTCTTACACTCGTGATTTTTTTCCATGTTGCCTGTTCCTTAATACTGACAGGGGATGTGAGCAATGCTTACTGTTTGAACATTTTTAAAATAAAATATTTGTGATAAGGAGAAGATCTTTTTCCTAACAAAGAAAAAGAAGCATGTTATATAGTTCTATGCACAAAGATACTGTAGAGATGCCTGGAAGCAACACAAAAAGAACGTTGATATGACGACTCTCTTCCCATCCTTTCATACTGCAGGAGTGCTGTAATAAGGTCACCAACTGTTTGCTTTTATTGAGATCCTGCAGAATATAGGCTACTACACCTCAATTCTGTTATATTGTAGATTTTAAAAAAGAAAAACCATAAAAAATCCAGTTTAACATTTTTAATTCCCATATTTAAAAAGGCCATGGGAAAAAAATCTTTATTATTTGGGAAAAAAAGATAAGAATATAATCTTAAAATATTAACATTTTACATGTCGATTGTCTTGCAAAAAAAAAAAACAGAGTTGGACTAGCTTCTTACCAAAATCCTTCTCTTTGCCATGAGTGAAAGAGAGATTGCTGCTGACCGTTATCTAAAATGGGGGAAGAAAAACAAAGAAGCATGACAGAACAATCAGTAAAGGAAGTGGAGCAGAAAAAGGTCAACATAATCTGTGCCTGGATTGACGAATGCAGAGCTGCTATACAAGACAGCTCCGTTTTTAACAGGGGCAGCACTGCACATTCATGAGGAGCTAGAGTCTATATGTCTGGGGGCCGGGACCTACTTCATCCTAAATACAGCATCTGCTGGTGGTGTTTTCATTATGTAATGTGTTTGGAGTGACACTGTGGGCCTTTGTTCTTTTCTTAGCAGTATAGGCAAGATGGACCCCAGAGTGTTTACATTTCTCTCAGGAGACTGCACATCAGCGTATATTGCAGAGAGAACAATTAAAGAAGAAGTCCGGGTGAGCCTTAGATAAACACATTTAGCAGTGCGACATAATGGCGTCATGCTGACATTAGCCACCATTGCGGGAAATGTTTCTCAACAGTAACCAGTCAGCGGCGAAACACAAGGTCTACATGTTTGTGTGTTCCCAGAACTGGGGGATGAAGAAAGACAGAATCTCTGGTGTGTAACACGCCAACAATCCCTCTTTCACAACAGGTGAGGCTGACATGCAGCTGAAGTGAAGCAGAGACAGCCAGGTGCACAGTTTGTTTGTGTAACCAAGGAACAAAAGTTAAACCAGCATCTACCAGGAGCTCAGTGTGTTCCGTTTATGGATACCGATGGGACCTGGTTGTCACAGAAGAATGTGAGAAGAGTCTCAGAGTTTTTGTCAGAGATAATTAAATGAAAAGCTTGGACTGTGGGTCTGTAGCTCAGCACCCCACTCTAGTGGTGCATCTATGACAAATTCAGAGCTATGTTGCTGCTCCGCTTGCACATACTGCTCTGAGATACTCATGGAAATTAGAAGAAAAAAATCAGTGAACAGCAGGAGTGGATCTCAGCAAAAAATCTACTCTGCAAAAGTAAAACAAACTAAGTAATTTCACATATTTACAGTATCCTGTAGCAGAGACGCTAAAATTTACTTTCATTTAAGGTTTTTCTTTAGTTTGGGGCTTGTATGTAGTGAATGTTTGTATGTGGACTATACATTGCAGACAAGTACTCCATACTACACCTTTTGCCTCTGCAGGTTTGTTTTTTCCTTTCCACTGCCATTGAGCAGACCATTTACAGGATCCCTCCGAGATAAGACAGCTCCATCTAGCTGCTCCTGGTCAACAGCTTGGTCATGGTTAGACTGAGTCTGGATGCTGACTGGACCTTTCTCTGCTTCTGAATCTGTGCTGCAAGTTGAACCACTCGTGGTTACCTCTACCTCCTCTGCTGGACTTCTCTCCTCAGAAGACACGCTCATGCTGTGGTCAGATGTCACAGAGTCCGTCCGTTTCCTCGACAACAGGCCAATGCTGTCTGAAATCCCAGAGCCCAGACGGGGTCTGACACATGAATCAGAGACATCTGAGCCCAATCTCTGTCTGGCATAAGACAGGGAGCTGATGCTTCGCTCTGATGCGCCAGAGTCTAGGCGACCGTGCTGAGAGGAACTCTGGCTCTTGTCTGATGCTCCAGAGTCCAGCCGGGCTCGGTAGCTTGAGCCCAAACTCTTCTCCGAGGCCACAGAATCCAGATTGGACCTGAAGAGTGCTGATGTCACACTACGGTCTGAAGCCGCAGAGTGTGACCTTTGACGGTGAGACAGAACCAGGTCAGCATCTGTGGCCACAGCTTCTCGCTGAGGCTGTATCAGCAGAGGTACAGAGTTGTCATCTTTCACCAGGTGATCAAGAACCAGCACCATGCCTGAGTTGGAGCCTGTTACAAAAGAAAAATAGATAAATGTGATAAAAATAAATACCTTTCTGGATCTTCAGCTTGTCTGATTATGGTAGATTCAGATTTTCTTGTGATCTAATTTCTTTTTCTCACACCAGCAGTAAAGGAGCTTTACTGCATGTGAGCAAAGGAAAAAGTAGGTGGTGACATTTAAACTTAACTGATGTAAATGAAATGCTTCCGCAGAAATGGGCCCCTAAGAGAGACCAGGCCAGAAAATATCACTCAAGATCATAGAGGAGGCGGCATGTGGAGTCATGAGGGGATGTAGACATTTCCTCCAGACTGGCCTCAGTTCCTGAGTGAGATTTGTGAGATTTGCGAGATTGCGTCGGTGGATGTGCGTAAAAGGAGGAGGAAAGCTCACAAGTGGGGCAGCGAAAAATGTGGCACAACCTTAGGTGGTAAGCAAAATGGAGTTGGGAAGAAGTAGAGACAAAATCCCTCCCCCCGTCTGAGCTCCTTCACTGCTCCTTTTCTCATCAGGAAACCACACTCCAAACAACATAGGTGCCCACATCCTCCCCTCATGATACGTTTTTACTCCAGCACTCTGTATTGCTGATACATGATAGGATATCTGAGGCTGTGCATGTACCACAGATAAGGAAAACAAACTAAGAATGTATCCAGTTTCAGATCACATGTACAAAAACGCCTCGAAATGACCTTAAGTTTGCAACCACATTGGGTTCATGTGTGTAATTATAAAACCAAATCAAAGATCAACTCGGTCTGACCAGAGACAACCACAATAGTCTTTTTTTAACTTTCATGTACACTGGATCCAGGTTGAACATTCACAACTTCATTCAAAGCAGCTGATCTTTATTTAATCATTACTGTCCAACACAGTTCAAATGTGCAGCTGAGTAAAATTAAACAAAAACACTTTATCAACCATGTTTGCTTACACAGAATACTTTAAAAAAAAAACATTTCAATGGCTTCCGACATTAATCATGACTAGAAACCAGCATCAGCAAGTTTTTTTCAAATAAAAAATCCCAAATCATTATGTAATAGGGTCTGAAAAGAGAACGTGGTTTTGGTACCGAAGGACAATACTCTGCTGCTATTCTCACATGTGTCACTGTGAATGGGCCGCTGCACTGTAGTGTGTATATCTAATGATGCGCTCAACTCAAACTGAATTACTGCTCAACTGTAACTGAATTGACAACCAAAACACGCCGTTTCTTCAACAAACCCTCACGTTATTGTTCATGTGTTTGCTATGGGGAAGCTGTCAGTCCTATTGTGTGACCCTTTCTGGGAAAATCCCACTGCTGCTGCATAATGAAAGGCTTGTTTTTTTATTCAAAATAGCTACAAAAGCTGCAATCTGTTGCCAGTGAATACATAGAACACAACAGAGAACAACCATGAGTTTTATTTATAGTGCGTTTACAGTGAAGCACTGACCCATATGTCCTTACTATGAACTGGTCNACTCATGACAAGTGTTCAGAACTGGTTCACCATGAAATATCTTTAGGTGTATGATTAAACAATTTTCTATACAGAAGGTGATGAAAGGGAATGAAAGATGTTATATTAACTTCATATTATGTTCCAACAAACAACAACAGAGTCTAATGGAGACAGAAAATCCTTCTATAATCGTGTTCCCAAAAAAGTCAAGACAAATAAAAAAACACTATCAAATGGTAATTTCTAAACTGATATGCAAGTAAAACCAGTACACACATTTGGGACAGATACACGTTTAACTATCGTGTTTTATCAGCTCTTCCTTTAAAAACAAACTGGGAACTGTGGACATTATATAGTGTCGTTTTGATTTTTGCATCATATAAATTCCAGCTACTGACTTGTTCAAGGTCTTCTTTGTAAAATTCTTTGGTCAAGAATTCATTGCAACCACTTTTTATTACAGATTATGCTGTTGCAAAAACCACAGGAATTGCTCCAGATTTTTTGCAGCAATTTTTCACCCATTTAACCCCCCAGGTGAGACAAGATGAAGCAAATCTTTGAGTAGCCTGGTAACAGTTGATGTTCTACTTAGGTGAGAATCTATGAAAATCACATACATTTACAAAACAGTGGTTTTCAGAAGTCTTCCCGAGCCCGTACAGTGATTCTAACAGCAGCATAGTGTCTACTTTTAATGCTGTCTTATGCTAGGATCCAAAGATGACAATCATTACCCTTTTGTGGCCTTTACAATCATCATCGCGAATAACAATATTATTATTATTACTACTTTAATCATTACTATTATTTAGTAGTAGTAGTAATAGTAGTAGTAGCAGCATACAATTCTCCGTATATATGGTATTACATAAAATTAAATACATTTTTTTTAAAACCAAATACACTCCGTTTTTAATTATGTTTTACACAACTTTCCAAAAGCTAAATTTGAAAGTTGGTTTTAGAATCAAATAAGATTTTTGTTACACTTTTCTTGCATTTTTCTCCAGCATCCCTGAGCATCAGCATCACCAACACAGCATTGTTCATTTTCTGGGTACAGTGAGCACAACCTTACATGGCAGCACATCAAGTTATTGTTAAAACAGTTCAATGGAGGAGGTCAACAAACCACAAAACAAACACTGCCATCCTGACAGGCCACTGTCATTGTTAAAAACAACAGTGATGCAATCGCATCATATATTATTGATTGAGCAATTTGGTTGCATTCTTAGAATTTACAGAAGTATTAAAACACGATAGAGCGATTCATGGTGACATTTGTACAGCAAACCAAAGACTTTTGTGAATGACAGTAACCTGGTATTTATGTGAGGACACCAGATGTGCCTGTGTTCAGTCCACTCACTGGGTTACTGTGTGAAATCGTAATAAGTGTGTCGGTGTTCCTTTGGGAACTCTTTTTGGGAACTTAAAACACAAGGTAAATTCCTCTGAGAGTCTCTGAAAACATTTAATTTCCTAAATCACAGGCTTACCTTCCACGGTTCGTGCTGGAACAGTGTACAGTCGGACACATGCTCATTGAGGTACGGCTCATAAATATAGGCTTTTTGTTGGGAAGGTAGCAGTATGTGTTTGTGCTACGTTCAAAAACCAAAAAGAACTGGAAACTGACCATCTGTGTTTATCTTTTATCTTCAGCCACTTTCACTCTGCTCTAAAGAAACAGCTCCTTCAGTCATTTCCCAACCACATACGTCCAACATTTTTGTTGACTGGTGTTCACTTTAAAATATACCTTTCTCCTCTGCTTTGTGAAGGTGGTCCTTTTGGTTGGTTGATCCCAGTTTCACCCTGGCTGAAATAGTAAGGCATGGATAAATCAAGAACAGTGGGGAGTTTCTCGGCCACGTCAAAAAACCCTTAGTTCTGTTCTGGCATCTTCTTTATTTAGCAGAGGTGTGGTTGTTAGGTTTCCTATAACCCCACCACCAACTCCTGGTCCATGTGAAGGACACCAAGAGCCAAACCCAGGCAAGAGCAGGCCACACAGAATGACATTTACTATCGGCGTCAGCATCACGCCAAATTGCAGTTAGCCAAATAACAGCTTAAATGTAAGATAAAAAAAACAATTGGTTGAGGATCAAAGTTATAATCCTCTGTAAGAAGGGCGTTTTAAATTTGAGGTTTATAATATTTATTGCTTTACAACAATTGATTATTGTATTTTACAGACTCTTTATTTACTAAGTGTTTCTGTTCAGGAGAGAGAAATGCAAATGAACGAAGCACATTCATTCCCTCCTCAAGGCATGCATTCATACTACTTTATTGATGGTTGGACTGAAAGAGTGCTTAATGAAATTTCTTGACACTTAAGTAACCAAAGTCATTAAGTCTATGGCTGTGACTGACTCCAAACACTTAATAAAGTTAGATGAGGGAGCTCAAAGAGCCTAAACTAATATGAACTCCTGACCACCACCTCAGGAGAATAGCTCCTTTCGAGCGACTAATGCAACAGGAAGTGGACTGTACCTGCAGTCACAGGTACATGAAACAAAGGTCATCAGTGTTGGTTTACTATTACTGAAGTCTATCCAAACTTGACCTTTGAGAGAATGTTTACTGTATACACAGGTTTTTAAATTTCAGATATCCCAAAAGTGTGATATGTAAATATGATGCAAGTGTGGGTAAAATGCAGCCTTTGCAATGACGCAAGACTTGAAAAACAAAAGCAAAACTATTCCAACATGAAATTTCTCTATGGGATGAATAAAGCATTTTCATTTTATTTCATTGTCCACTATGCTTAAGGGCATCTTTATTCATTGTGGTGCTAATGAAGTATTTCTAACAGGCACAGAGGAGAGAAACACAACTCTACTGGACAATACAAAATAACTGAACGTGAGAAAAACACATTCTACAAAATGCAACCCTCTAAACTTCTAAAAGAAAAAAAAAGAAGAGCTATGAGCATGTCAGGGCCACAGCAGTATCTTACCTTTCCTCTGCAGCTCTCTACTTTGTTGCTTCTGCTGGGTATGTAACTCCTGGATTGGAGACCTGATGCGCTCCAGCTCACTATGGCTCTCCCGCTCTGTCTCCTGTGGAAAAGAAAATAATGCTTAGCGCTCTTCCAAACAGCTGTGAAAGCACAATGCTTTTTTAATAGGTCACAAAATGTCTCAGCCACTGCCAACCCACATCAGTTCCACATCTATCTGTCTGAGGTCAAACAGTCTTTAGTTGGAGGTTGGGGTCAAAAGCTTCAGACATCATGAGAAGGAAACACACTTTGCCAGATGGAAAATTAAGGACCTATTCCATTTTCTATTGTGAATGTCTGAGAAAAAGACGCCCTGAGTGCCACCGATCTGACATGAAATCAGAACATGGTTCACCGCTGTGTTCATAGGCACTGTGTTGACTGTGTGCACTTTAAGATAACCTGCTGCCTGACCATGAACTAAAAGAATGACGAAGAACTATGTGGAGAGGTAGCAGTATTTTGGCATATGGAGAGGAAATGGGTAAGGTGTGGAGGGGGAAAGATGAAGATACCAACACTACTGTTGGGCCTCTGGAGCCTGACCTTGAGCTTCTCCACAGGAGAGTCAGCTGCACAAATAAGACTCCTCTGAGCATGTGTGCACACACTTACACATCCATACACACTCTTTAAATCACATCTGCACTTATTCTTTATCCACTATACCCTCAAGACTTGTAAATATTTCTGTGAAAGGGGCAAAAAGCTCCTGTATGGAGATTCACATGTTATCCATTATCTTAATGATGAAATACATTACTGCAAATAATCTCTTTAAAGCTATTTTACAAGATGCATGTAGGTTAACAAAGGTTTGGGTGGATCCTGAAAAAACAAAAACACATGACCTTAAATTCATAAAATATGATACTTTGACCAGATTTACAGCGTGCTATCATTTCAAAATGCTTTCTAAACCATGATCACAATATCTAGAGCACAGAAAAAAACAAACACAGACAAAACACAACACAATCATGCTTACAATCAGCTTGCATGAGAACACCATCCAAGATGAGAGATTAGCACATCTGTTGCAAAAAAGTAATGTGAAAATCTTTTAAAAAAACCTTTTGATCAGAGCATATCATGGGAGCCTGCATGTTAATGTGGGTCTAGGCAGGGGTGAAAAAGGCCTGATGGTTTTCTGCTCTATTGACTGTGACCTTCCCCACCTTGAGCAGATTACAGGGCAGAGGTTTAGCTGAAGAGAAAACATAATCAGACACTGCTGAATGAGACAGCAGCACAAATAAGACAGGGGGAATCTGGAGTGGCTAAGCTCGGGTTCAAATGCATAAATAAACGTGATTTACTCTGCAAATTTAGTCAAGTCTTCAAGCTGAAATCATCCAGGAAAGATTAGACCGAGTCTGTAGAGAGAGATCAAGTACCAACTTTGGAAATCTACATAACAGGTGATCTGAAGTCATTTTTTTCCAACATCCTCTTTTTCCACAAGGAGGAAAAATCCAATGCACACTCTGGCATGTAAAAATGTCCCTTCAGCTTTTCAAGACAACAGTAGCCCTTCTTAGAGTCACAAATGACATCCTGATGCAGAGTGATGCAGGACATTGCTCAGTTTTATTGCTGCTGGAC
>JAPMNP010657280.1:0-11428 GCA_029874935.1 Atherina boyeri | reverse complement strand
TTTCCAAACTTTTGACTGGTACTGTAAACTCAGAGGTTTAAATGGAAACAAGTTATATGCATAATGGCAGCTGCTTAAAATTAGGCAAAAGGCCAAGAACTGTTTAACTGAATTGTAGTGTCAGACTGTGTACCTACATTTCTTCAGCAGTCTGTTTAAGATGTTAAGGACAGGTTTATAATCGCAAATCCATGTTGCAGTGGGGTGAAAAAGCTGAAATGAGGAAGTCTGATGGCAGCACACCATCCAATATAAAGTAGCTTTAGGAGTGCCAGCCGTCCATGTTTGTTGATAAATATGTTGTTGAGCCGCAGATAAAAAAGAGTTTAGGATCACTGCTATTGTCCTCTTCATTATTCAGCTGGTATTTTTTAGTTATTTGCTTAAAAAAAAACAATTATTTGAGACCACTAGGATCATTTGATATACTATCAGACTAAAGCCAAGTATAATGTTGCTTTATAACATTGTGTTCGCCTAGGCAACCGGCTCCGTCATAATCATAGTTCTTCACTGCTTGCTTGTGTACTTTTCTTGTTACTGAAATATACCACTAGGGGACACATTCCAGATCTACGGATTTACAGAATTTGTAGTGCGTTAACACAATGATAAAGGTAGCATCAATAGAGAAGATTAGTATTTGGTTAATCTTGAGATCATGGCAGAAAAAAATCAATGGCAGTGAAACCATAGTGACCTAAACTGTGTACTTTTTCTGTCTTTCCTTAGAGAAAAACTTTTTCACCCAATTTTTACCCTGTCAACTTTGTAACCTCTGGTCAAGTTAATCCTTACATTGCACCTACCAGATACTTGAGAACGTGTTGCATTAATTGTTGAGGATGTGCACAAATGACAAAACTAATGTAAAATTTGTGAGGCAGCCATGATAAACACAGAATTAAAAGCAACCATATTCTTGGCTTAAGTTTCTTTCTCATCTGCCGGCTTGCTTAAGCTGCATCAATGTATTTAGCTGAATCCTTCCATTTGAGTTGATCCAATATCTTTCAATCAATGTGTTTTGAGGACACACCCCACAATCTGAGAGCAGAAGTTATTTACTTGTGATTTTGAGACCCTGAAACCTTTTGTGTTATTATATTTTTTTATTCTTTGTGTTTGACTGAGTGGTTAACAACACATTTTTCTGTGGTGTGACAAAATCAGAATAAATTTCTTTCTGCTCCACTCACCCTTATTAGCACATAAAACATAAGCTATATTCAAGGAAAACTTTTAGATTTACATTAAAAGAGGCTAGATTTTCATTTAAATCTTATCAATTGCAACATTTTGAGAATGCAGTTTTTCTACTTTCCCCTCAAATCTACTTTCTATTGCAAGCCTATGATGACTATTTGGATACTGAAGTCACTAAAATAACTCCATGTAAAGAGAAGTAATAGATTAAACTATTACTTTAATTTATTTGTTTATAACATACACATGTTTAATCTCAAACATGAGCTGTTTGGGTGCTTTAAATGAGCCTGTTGTTTTCTGTGAAATGAATAAATGACAAATTATGAGCAATACATTGCTGTGTTGCTTTTTAATGTTTGAAAAATGGAAAAGTGCAGAATTTTCTACAGAAGCTTTAATGATAATGACGGTTTACATTATTTTCTGTGGTTTCTGTACAGCATAGTTTGCTCAAAGGCTTTCAGACAGGGTTTTTCAAATCAAAGATACATCTATCTCTCAACAATATTACAGATCAACATGATATCACCATACATCAACTCTCAAATAGAAATCTGGTTAATTATATACACTGGCCCCTTCAACTACTGCAAAAACTTACATATTCTAACACTTCCCTCAAACATTCAACTTGTGACCTTCGTAAATCGTGTTACAAACTGCTCTGTTGTGTGTTTGTATGTAAAAGCTGTATCTAGTGACCAGTTTATTTTAAAGTCTAGTAGAGGCTGAAGTGCATATGCAGGTGGTGAGGCCGTCTTGTTTGCTCTCTGGCTGTGTACTGACCGCTTACTGGAGCATTAGCTGGACATCTATTCACACTTATACATGTGAGAAGAAATCAGTTTATGCTGACAAAAGCTTTGATGTCTTAACTACAGATTGCATGGCCCTCCAAAGACGAGCTCAAAAGACTCGATAGAAGTTAGCTTGACTAAAAATTCAACTCATCTGAAATCTGAATAGGATTTTCTGACTTAAAAGCTGTGTTCAAGTCTCAGTTGACAAGAAGTCTTTGGTCAAAGCTACAGGTTAGTTTAGAACACAACAAATACATTTCTATTTTTTTAATTCGCTGGTTCGAAGGTAGTTCTTTGAGGGGACAATTTCCATCTTTAGTCCTCAGTTTGCACAGAGGAGGGATTAGTGGAATGTGATGGGGCTGATGGTGCCCTGTAAGAAGAAAAACACACAGAAGAAACACACAATGGTTAGATGGGTCAGAGATTACAGTAGCATCCGTTCAATTTACAGTAGCTTATATCTTTGCTCACCTGTGGGTCTTTAGAAGAGACCACAATCTTTCAGGTTTTCTTTGATGATGATGTCGGTTACGGCATCGAACACAAACTTGACGTTCTCTGTGTCTGTGGCACAGGTCATGTGAGAGTAGATTTCTTTGATGTCTCTGCGCAAGTTCAGGTCCAGGAACTGTAATTTGATGTAGTTGCCAGCATCCTCATAGGTGTTGGGGCCTAGGTGAGACGACATTAAAACATTTGATCCTGTTAGCAAGTCATTTTTTAGGAAATTTGGTGTGATGTATGAGCGGTGATGGTCTCACCATCGTATTCGGGGAAGCACATGCTGAGATGAGATTTCTTGATCTTCTCAGTGAACACATCTTTCTTGTTAAGGAAGAGTACGATGGAAGTGGCCGCAAAGTAGCGGTGGTTGCAGATACTGTTGAACAAGTGCAGACTCTCGTGCATTCGATTCTGAAAGCAAAGTGTCATTCAAAGATCATTCAGGAACATTTCAAGTGAAACTGACTGTTGGTTATTCAAGAAGATTCAGACACAAATAACAAATAAATAAATAAAAAGCACAATATAACTTTTCATACCACTTCATCGTCCTCCACCAGCACCATGTCATAGGCGCTCAAAGCAGCAATGAAGATGATACAAGTCACACCTTCGAAACAGTGAATCCATTTCTTCCTCTCTGACCTCTGGCCACCCACATCAAACATTCTGCACATAAACAGAAGAATATATATATCCACATTATTGACATTGTGGGACCCAGTTAATATTTTCTATTTTATCCAATTGAGAAATATTACTCTTGCTCACCTGAAATTGAGATCTTTGAGGCCGAACGTTGTCTCAATGATACCAGTGGTCTTCACTCTTGATCGCAGCACATCCTGCTCAGTGGGCACATAGCCTGGTTGGATCAGTCGCTCCAAGTCATTCAGGTAGCTGTGAGGAGCTAAATTCAGTTAAGACTTATATGTGGCATGAAATGTTTAAATTCCAGCTTGTGATTTCTTACTATCCAGCGGAGTCGTTGAGCTGGTACTCTGAGGCCCTTTCAAAGCATGCCTGGATGCCAGAATCCTTCCACAAACGCAAGATGATGTCTGACATTTCTTTGGGCATGGTGCCCTCCTCAATGGTGTCTGCAAGATGCATGAGTTTCCTGGCATCGTCCTGTACGGAGGATACAAAGGGACAGTTGCACATAGATGTTTAGTCATGTTAGCAAATTGAGATCAGATGAACTTAATAAGCTCAATAAAGTGTGCCCTTACCGCCTGATCAGAGTGGCCATAATTGATATTGAGTGTGGTCATGGCCTTCACAATGGCCAACATAGACTGCATGGTGTTGCTGTTGATGATGGTAATGAACTCCAAGCACTCTTCAAGTGAATAACCATCTTTGTGGATAATTCTGTTGAGAAAGTAAAGCAGTTTACAACCAGTCCAAGAAGATATAAGATGCTACTTGTATGTAAAGTCAAATATCTTACTTCATCTGTTTGACAATGGTGCTTTTGCCTGATTCTCCAGCCCCTGTATGACAGGAGAAAAATCATATCACTTGTTTGTCCTCAAAAAGCTTAAATCATGCTTATACAGCAAACTTTATTTAAAAAGTATGAACATATTTCAAGATAGATTCAAGATTATTTTTGTTATTTATGTAATAGGTTTTAATTGAAGCATCTAAATGATGTGTTTATTTCGGGAAATCCCTTACATCAGACAGAGGATCCTAACAGATTGTAATACCTCTTACACTAGGTTTAATCTTTTTCCCTGACCCTGACCTACATTATCAGGAGATAATGACATTAAGTATGAAATAATACGTGGGACAACTTGACATGTTTATTGTCATATTTCTCCAGTTTACAAGGTGAAATCTTTTACTTGGCAGGAAATTAACATTCAGATATCCTCTAAGTTTTGCAGTATAAAACTAAGATGTTAAATTGAAGTGAATTGGAAGAAAACCGGACTCAGACTCTGACAGTAACAGTTACATCATTCCTGTCATTAATCTAAAAACCTGATCTGTGAGATGTATTTAAGTTATGATGTTACTGTTCTGTTTGGGTTTGGTGAGGTATCTGTGTCCTTCATGCCAAAGCTCTTTGTGCTGGAGGACCTGTTGCTCCAGGATTATCAGAGGATTGGCTTGTGTGATTATCAAAGTGTCTTAGCAATTAAGACACACAAGTTGTTAAGCCTTTTCTTGACACAGACATATTGCATCTTTTTATCACAGTAAAGAATTAAAAATTTTGCAAAACTACAGCCATACAGAGTAATGAGGGCTATCTATAGCAACACTTTTATGTCCAACAACATGCCGACTACTCAATATGAATTAAAATCAAGTGTGTGAATATTTGAAGAGAAAAATAAAGTAAAAAATGCATAATACATAATACATAATATATTAAGCAGTTAGATGTATTTTGTTTCCTTAAACCAAACTTTTCATGTATACACACTAATAACCTCCTTTTGTATCTTCCAAAGACAAATAAAAAAAATGATCTCATCATTTATATGGGTTTTAAAACAAGTACAAGAAAATAAGATGATGAATTTTTCTGCTAATGCATCTTAAACATTTTGCTTTCTGGATCACTGAGCCAGCTCGTCTGTCTTTACCTAGCAGCAGCAGCTTGACAGTTCTTGCATCCTTGTCACCATCCTCCTTCAGCTTCTTCTCCAGCTCTCTGGAGCGTTTCTCCTCAGCGCTAGCTCCGGCCCCCATCCTACTTTTTCCCGGCTTGGGCCCCTCTGCTCAAAAGCCAAATGTCAGGAAAAATGGAAGCAGGTCCTGGCTGCTCGCCTTCTACTGTCTGGTCGGTGCCTTCAACTACGGAGGTGGCACATCAACTGCCTGCAGCAAACACTGGAGAATGTTTGAGTATTTTCCTGTCTTAGGAGAGGATTTTGGGCACCCCCTGCCCACCTGACCAGTGATGACCAATGAAATGCAAGGACAGGGGTGTTATAGGGCAGAGGTGTGAGGAGAAGCAGACATACATCAGTGCAGGAGTACTCTAACCTTTAGGGGACTTTGCTGTGGTCAGCGGAAGATGAACATCGGCTCAAGTGCTTATCTCTGTGCTTGTCTTAGGTGCCTTTAAAAGAGAAGCATGCAAAGCTAAATAGTTTGGTTATGGGTATTTTATATAGTATAGAACATGGTTACCAAAACTAAATGAACACCACAAGAAAAGATTAAAATCTTTAAATGAGTAAAAAACTTTTATGCTTTGCTTTCTGCAAGAGATTGACAATGACTATATTCTGTATTGTAAACAATTTACATTTATTTCTACTCCACTAAACATATTGTAACAGTAGTTAGTAGGGTTAGTGAAATATTTAACCAAGACCCTCCACCCATAGGCCAAATATAAAAAAAAAACCCCACATACAGACATTTCTCATCGGATAGCACAGACTGAAAGGTGAGTTCTGAAGTACTTAAAGAGCTTTGCGGTTTCACCAGACAGATCTCATTGACCTCAATCTGAGGCTGGTTAAGGATCCTAATCTACTCACTTTCAATTATGTGTGCATGAACGTTCAGCATATGTGTACGTGAGTGAAAACTGAACCATATTTTCCTACACATTTTCCTACTGAATCACATTTTCATACATCCTTGTCTTCACTTTATTTGGTTTTCATTTGTAAAACCCTTTATCAGAAAAGTACCATGAAAACTAAATGTATTAGTGTTAATTTAACCTTACACGTTTAAGAAGTTGATAGTAATGAGTCACTGGTGTGAATGAATGCACTACTGCAGATCAACAGTGAGGAAAATAGCTTTAGTCAAGTACTATGCATGAGGATAACTGCAGCTTGTTCTTTTTAATTCATGCCTCTTTGTATTCATAGTCAGAAATATTTCTGAGGGCAATCATAAACTTTACATTCCAACACAAGAGCATGACAAACAAAGGTACAAGTAATCACCAAATTTCTACAAATTAAAGTAACAGAAAATATACTAAATAAGTCAATCTTGACAAGCTGTAGAAATAAAGTCCTGACATAAATGTTTTGGCAAATGTTGTTTGTAATCAATTATTCCCATAAAGTTTCAATATTGGCGTTAAGCAGTTATGCATCTCTATCTACTGTAGGTAAAGATGTCTGAACTTTTTTCATCACTGCAGTGAATTAACACAAGTTTATGTGCACTGACACCATACAGTGCAAGTAAATGTATGAATGACCTGTATTTATTTGAAACCAGCCAGATATTAATCTAGGCCATAATCATAGACAAGATTTAGATAAAGTAATACAAAAACAACGATAACTTTGATGTCATCATTAATGTTATGAGAATAACTACTTATAGAACGGGCAGGAAGAAGTAAGGGAACATTTGAAATTATTGACTTGTCAAATTTCTTTTAGCAGCACAAACCCTCATCAAATGTTGTTTGTTTTTTTGTAGCTGCTTATCAAATTTGGACTATGATTAAGAAATCCACTTCATTGACATTTCTGAAATTTCTGTCATGTCACAATATCTCAAATGGGTTAAGATGAAGACTTAAACTTGACCTTTACAAAACATGACTTATCCTCTTTAAATACTTTGTCAATTAATTTCTGTGCTTTAGGTTATTGTCTATCTGCATTGGAAAGCTCCCTAAATCGTCTCTTAATAACATGCAATAACATCTCTCTCTCTCTCTCTCTCTCTCTCTCTCTCTCTCTCTCTCTCTCTCTCTCTCTCTATATATATATATATATATATATATTCAATAAATAAAATGTAATGATAAAAAAAGCTCTAATATGTGCCTGTAAAAACAAAGATTCTAGCTTTTCTCAATGAATATAAGGAGTAAAGCATTAAGGTAACAAAATAGCCCCAAAGCAATGAAAATCTCAACACAGTTATTCACAGTTGAGAGGATGTTTTGGTGTTGGCGAATAGTCCCTTTTTCTCGAAATGTATTAGATAAAATATTCAGCTTATGTTCTTCCATCACCACATAGGCCTGATGCACTCACTTGTACAAATGTGCTGAAGGCATTTACTATTGCTGCATTTCCTACAATGGACATACTGTATAGACAGTTTTTTTGGAAGTTGTGGGAATATCTGTAAGTATTTTACTGTTAACATTTGGTTCTGTTTCACCCCTTTTAGGGCAGTTCTTCATGCTATTAGTGTGATCTTTGCAGCAACAGAACTGAATCTCATCTCTCACACATCTCCTATTCAGAGGCTGTAAAAATGTAAAAGAAAATTGTTTTTTTTTAACTACCTTGCATATTGTGCCAGGCAAACAAAAGAAAACAGATGTTATTATAAAATATAGAGCTTTAATTTATTAGTTAGCAACATTGATGAGGAAGAAAAGATAGTCATTTATACAAGTCATTCCATAAACACCAACTGTGCATATCATACATTGCCTTAACCTGCCAAATGGAGAAAACTGATGGAAATATATGCCATCTGGTTTTCAATTTTTTTTTTAGTTCAAGAGAGCAAAAATGAAATCACAATCTTTCAGCACTTCCCATCATAAAAAGGATCCATATTCCCACAAGAAGAAAGACATTCAGTGACATCCACAGCAACATTGTATTTTAGACAAGTACCACATACATACACTGTACATGCCATGCACATTGAAAATCCACCTTCTGAAGATTGTGTCTTGGGGTTCTCTTCAAGTTTGGAGGCGATCAGCTTGTTAGTGGTCAAACCTGTGACATTTTACTGTGCAGAAGTTCCTCAGTTTCATAGTTTTGCATGAAGTTTGTGGCATCAATAATGCAACAGAACAATTTCTGCAATAAAGTTCTGTTGTTAATCGATGACACAATAAGAACAGCACCATTCATCATCTCCAAGCACTGTAAATAAAGCACAAATCCACATTTGTGTAGCTAGATTACATGGTTAGTTTTCAACAATATTTATATGAAAATGGTAGGAATGCAAAAAAAATTAAAATAAAACAAACTGTCTTTTATGGACATATGTAATATGCCATAGATACATAACAAAAAAATTAATATAAGATTTATTAAAATCACCAATTTGGCAACAGAAGGTGCTTTGTCTAATATATATTTCTTTTAAATCACAAATTGTCACAAACTCACATATAGCTGCCTGCTGGAATATCTTATCTCCACAGAGAGAAAATAAAAGGCAATGTTATGTTTTTAGCTTTTGTGTCATTAAAAGAACATTTTCCCTCAAATAACAGCTTATCACAAAGATCACGTTTGTTAAGAACACAACATTGAGATGCGATATTCACATACAGTATCAACAAAACAAACACTTGGCAGCAACTGATTATGGAAGAATATGAACGAGCGATGTAACATCTTCACTTCAGCCCGGCTGGACCACACCATGGATAGAAAGACATCTTCCCTCTCACAGAGGGCTTTTCAATCACATGTGCCCGTATAGGTCTGTGAAATGTTGTCACAGCTGCAGTGTGTGGGCATTCCAGATTTTTAATGTTATTTTTTGTTATCTTTCTGCTTATATTTGGCAGTAAAAAAGACTAACTTTTCATATATGGTGAATAGTTCTGGTGAGGACATTTAGGGAAGTTTGATAAAGACGAAAACTTTCAGACATGACTTTGAGCTTAGATACTGAATACTGCCAGCAGTCAAATGATCCAACATGGTTGCCATTGGCAGTTATATCTGTCGGTCCTTGTCCATGCGTGGATGCTATCAAAGTCCTGGGATACTGTTGCTGATCAAAAAACACCAAACATAAAGATCTTCTCAACATAATAACACACTGTAATAAACAATAACACTAGCAATAATATTATAACAACAATATTTGCACAGATTTATCTATTCACAAAAACATGTTTTCTAGATAGGTACAAAGAATTACTTTTTACAACCTACAATAAATATTGTGTAAATTTTTCCAACAGTTACATAGAAACTGTTTGATGCTTTCCGTTGCAGTGTCTGTCTCGTCCTTTATGATAATCTATCATTTTACTGGAGTCATTCTCCTAAATGGAGGGTAGTAGTATTTGGAAGGTTGTGTGAAAAGGTAGACAAGGGTGATGTCTGAATATGACAGGTGGTACATCCAGCTCCTCATGTCTCAGCTGGAGTTGTCTGCTCATCGTGATGCCGGCGGTTCCGAGGCTTCTTCTGTTCTTTAAGCTCCTTCATGCTTTTGGCTTTGCTGTCCCCGAGGCTGCTGTCTCCATTCTGCCAGTAATCCTGGCAGTACTGGTTGATCAGCCCCATCTCCGGCTGGCTGAGGATGGTTAGCAGGTCCTTATACTGACCCACACTTGGAGTCAAGGCGCTGGACTGAAGTGGAGGGAGGGCTGGGCTGCCCGTCTCCACCAACACATTGTTGACTGTGCGACTGGAGAGCACCACAAGCTGCAGTTTCACCAGAGTGTGCTTGAAGTTTTTCTCTGTGGATGTGCACTGGTAGATGCCGTTGTCTGAGGACTGCAGTGAGCGTATCAGAAGGCCTTCTTCTGTTTTCAGGATGCGGCCCTCTGAGCGAATCTGAAATGAATGCATTTTTCACTTAGAAACTTAGATAAAAGCTCATACTCCAGACCTTGTCCATGAGTATGCTGAAGGCTCAGGTTAAGTCATGTTGACCGTCGTATTATCATGCAGTGAATCATGAGATTACAAACACTGAAGCATCAGTGTGTTACTACTGAAGATGATGGAGGTGTAACTGCTTTAAACTACTTTACATACACTTGTACATACGGGGACACCATCAATTTGAGGAGTTTTGAGATTATAGATTAGTTAGAAAAGGATAGAAAATTCTCATAAATTTGTCTCCAGTTTTTGGACTTTTTCCACTCTAATAAGCAATTCATGGTGAGATATTTGATCATTAAAAAAAAAAAGTAAGGAACTAAATATGTCAAATAAATGCATTAGGGTAGATTGAAGCGCCATAAAATGAAAATACTCAAGTACAAATATCTCAATATAGGATTTAACTACAGCAGTTGAGCATTTAATTTAAAGTTAAATATTAATATCAATGTATTTAACCATCAATATTAATCTAAATTTAAGTTAATTTAATCCACTACCTTACTGTAACTACTTCATAGTGATGCTCACCTCCTTCCTCCTGTCACTGTTTTCCTTCTGGAGATGCCACTTGAGAGACACATGAGGAGATCGAGCCTGGCACTCCAAGAATGTTGTACTTCCTTCCACTCCGTACTGAACTGTCTCCAGAGTATTCTTATTATCTATAAAGCAATATATGAAACACAGTTATACTTTAATTCTTAGAAAAATATACACTACTCTGTAGTCTTACTCCTAAGTTATACTCACTGTTAGAGTTAAAACCTCTGCACTGGCGGATCGGGTTTCCATATTTGACATCCTGTCGACGGCTTCGTCTAGAGGGGGTGAATTAACAGCCAGAAATAAAAAGCTCAACTTTGACTTTTTTTTCTCCAAAATATCATGACTAACTCAATAAATCTACTGAAATACTAAGACTGTGCCCAAGCGTGCCCATCTGTGTAGTCTCACCTCTTTGGTGAGGCAGAATATCTGGAGCAGGATTTGCCGTCCCAGGCGCAGTATGGATCCCGGGCCAGACAGCAGTCAGCACAGGCCTCCCCATACACATCACAGCGATGAAGAGCCAGGTGGGTCACACCCAAGACAGATCCAACATATAGTTGTTGCTATTAAAAAACAACCAAAAAAAAGAGACATATTAAAAATCTATATATAAGACATAAACCTTTTGTCATAATAGTTATTCAAAAATAAGTAAATTGATAACCATATTCAAAGGCTCAGATTAGGTCTACTTGCACATTCCTGCCACTGACCACTCAGTCATGCACATTAAAAGGATACTTCGGGATTTTTGACATAGGGCCTCATTTCCTAGTTATCCAGAGTGTTGTTGATGTCTGG
>JAPMNP010657268.1:0-10528 GCA_029874935.1 Atherina boyeri | reverse complement strand
TATATAGACTGCTATACTGCCTCTATGATATTACCGGATGTTATTCTAAAGAGTTAACCTCAGCATTTATAAGATTGAGAAAAAAAAAAACCCTTTGAAATAAAAATGCTTATTTTCACATCACATAATGTCATGGCGTTACATTTTCTGTTCAATGTTATACGGTATTTAATGTAGAAACTTAATTTGGGGTTATGTTATGCCAGGACCTGCCTCTAATGCAAATAACTACATAATGTCCTTAGGAGTTGTGTAGTTGGCAATGTATGCACCTAAATGCATAATTATCTCTATGTTTTATTAAAAAATATCAGTATTAGAAAATAAGAAAAATTATTCTAGATGACATCCATCCACTGCCATCAACTTCGTTAAGATTTCATGCAATCTACTGTACACGTACTTTATAAGGATAGATTGCATAAAGGATGAACATATTGTCATTAGTCCATATACCTTATTAATGTACAATATACAGCTTTTGGCTTGATTTTTTCTCTGCCATCATAAAACAGTGTAAGTAAAAACTTTAATATAACTTAAAATAAGAAAAAAGAATAGTCTAAAACCCTTAACAATGTTTTGTGAAGGCCAATATCACATATTAAAAAGGCTGCACCCAACAAAGGCCAGTGGCACTGAACTTCATGAGAGGAAATCTGTTAAAATACATTTCAAGCAGAATCAATCCATTCCCTACGTGATAGTAACATTAAATTGGGAGAACATGCTTCCAAAGCCTCTAACCTCTCCAAAAAACAAATAAATAATAAATAACTTGTTGTTGTCTGTTGTGTAATTGTACCGACAAACAGCCAGTCAGACAAACAAACAGGAATAATCACATACCTCCTCCTTGGTTCTTGCTTTGGCAGAAAAGAATTGCAAGTAGCAGCATATTCCTTGCTTAGCAAAATAATGAATGTTCTTTGATTTGTGGTCTAGGCTTCTTAAATCAAGCTCATATGAGGAGGCATGCTTGCTACTGACAAACGAATCCCCATCTTTTACTTTTAAATCAGTTGTTTTACATTTGAAAAGAAAATGTTGGATTTGGAAAATGCCCAGTCCTGGTCTCCCACAGGGACTTGAGGAGATTTTTCTTGGAGCAAATCTGGATTTTAGCTCCAAAGACGTGTGCTAATCAGGGAACAAAAGTGCTGTAATATCTCACAAGAAGAAGTCAAGCTTAACCAATTTCTGGACAATTTTGTAAATGCAAAGCTCTCACCTTTCTATAATCATATCTATGTTCAGGAATAATTGAATGTTTTGTTAAAAATAAAATGATTTATTTGCAATTCAAGACAGTTCTGGGAAGGCACAGCAAATCCCACAGTCAGTGAACCACAAAACTCAAGCACAAGCATCTAGTTCTCTTTTAAAGAGACTGTCTGTCTGCGGCAAATTAGTTAGTTTCTTACAGTACAATTACAATGGTAAGAGACTGAAAGATGACGGACTTATTTTCATCACACCATCACTAGGGGCTTTTTCAGGATTATATGCATGACCAACCACTGTGTAATTAGGCTTTTCACATTTTCACTTCAGTACTGCATTGAAAAAACTCCTTCATCACAAAGTTAAAACAGTGACGAAATAATGGACCGTTTGTTCAGAGAACAAGCTTCAGCCCAATATCTGTCAATTTTCTTTGTTACTTGTATTTTCATCATGTTGAGGTAGTTTAAAATCATACCGTCTTGTTTATTTATGAATAAAGCTATAGTCTACTTCAGCTGTGCAAAGATACAAATCTTAAATTTTGGGAAGCCTTAGTTTACTTTACATGCCGGAATAGAACAGCTGGACGTTCATGCCAACGTTTTTGCAATCAATACAGAAACCGAATTGAACAAAAAAGAAAGGGTGAAAAAAGGCAGTTTTCAGTCTAGTGAGTGAAGTTCTTGCTTACAGCAGAGTAGGAGTAAGCGCCTCTTCAGTGACTCCGACACAATAATTTGCAAGGAAAAGCAAGATTTTAACAAAATTAACAAACCTGCCTGCATTTATCTTCATATCAGCAGAGTAGAAACATGGGGGCGGAGACAACCTCTCGTGGCTTGACAGAAATAGCCAAACTATAATTGTAAGTCAGGTCGAGAGCCTGTTTCTATTCTGCAACCATTCAGTCACAATCAGAAAGAACAAGCTTACGGGCAAAGTCAAAGCAAGTAGCAAGAGGCAGCTGAAAGAGTCTCCATTATTTTGAACAAGGAACCATTTATGAAGCTCTGTTTCTCTGTTCAGAGGCAATCTGACAAACACATTGACTTTGGCACACATAAGGTTGAAGATAGCTGCACCTCTTTTCCATTATGGCATAATTTGATTTCAGGAGGAGTCTCAGTTTTTCAGCAAGGTTTCCTGGTGGCAGCTCATGAAATGCTACACGCTTACTAAATCCAGGACAAAACGATTATCAATAAAATGCCATGTATTCATACAGTGACATGCTCTATATTTTTCTGTCAGCATCATCACTGCTCCCACAATGAGATCATGGTACGATACATGCCTCTCAGGGATGCATTATTCAAGAACTTCCTTGCAATGAATTCAGACTAGTTGAGAGAAATAAAAATCAGCAATTGCAGTCAAAAATCTGTACTCAAGTTTGTCTGTTGGATCTTAACAGGCTCCTTTGCCCCCATTCACAAGCCCACATAAAGACCTTATATCAGTTTTCAACTTAAATCTGCCTTTGGGCTGATTGCAAACCTCAAAAATGTGCTTTGCAACAGACTGAATTATTCAAGATCAGAACATAGATGAGGCTACCTCGACTTTAAACCACACATAATTCCTCAGACATAAAGGGCATATATCCATTACTCCAAGTAAGCCGGCTCAATGCATGCCTGCAAATCTACATATAACATCATTAACGATTAAAAAAGGGTGTGAAACCAACATTAGCATGCAGATAAGCTACATACTATAATGCTCCTGTCAATTTCCATCAGTATGCTGAGCTGGCTGAATACTTTTTATTTGTGCTGCTCTGGAGGACTTCCCAGAAGGTTTGAAGCAGCAAGATGCAGGGCTTACTGGCAGGACCATAGCAACACCATAAGTGTATAGTGAACACATGTCACTGTTGCTTGATTTGGCTTCATTGCAAGTGATCCGGTTGAAAAAGGCCAAATGGTTCATTACATCCATTTGACTATAGAACTGCCGAGATAATATCGGTCTGTACTACCTCCTAGACTTCAAATTATGCAACTCCACATCAATAGTATAATAATCACATTTTGTAGAAGTGAAATGTGGGGCTTCAGCATTTTCTGAATACTGCTCTAAATCTCCCAGCTACAGTTTTGCCTTTTACCTTATTCCTCATACATATAGTGGAAATGACAGCTATTGCATAAAACAGTGATTAGGTATGGTGAATTCAAAGTCTTAAACTGGCACAATGTACTGCAGGACCAACAAGTGGTATCAGAACGATAACTTAATTTAAACAAAAGAAAAAGATGCTGCTGTAATCCAAAGGTAAACTGACAAGAGACTGAATACAGACTAAACAAAGGGACGTGAAACTGGTGAAAACAAACCAATGAGTACACTAGGGAGGGAAATAAGGCGAGTGGGTGCAGGTGAGAAAGTGTGACATTGTGATTGAGTAAACGGGACGAATACAACTGCAGAATAAAGCCTGGAAACAGTGGAAGACACACAAAACAGAACATGCAAGAAAATACAGACAAGAAGCTGAAAAATATTCACAAGAAATGAGGCTCTATAAAACAATGAAGCAAAATCTGAAGATCTACCCAAAAAAGCAAAAGACAACAAACCAGAACTCAACAAAACCAAGAACAACAACATTAAAATGACACTCGGCGGATATGAAATAGATCTCCAGACAAAAGGATGCAGTGAAGTGAACATTCAGTTATATATCAAGTCACAACAATCAAAGCGTGCCTACGACAGTCGTGTGCTTCATGAACAAGTGTAAAAAGCTCAAGAGGAGGCACACTGACTGTTTAAGAAGTCCTTTAAGGCTTGCTGCAAGCGTGTGTTGTTACTAAGTTTCTCAGACGTGTCAAACACCATTAATTAGAATTAATGTATTACTTAAGGCTAAACATTTCCAAAAACACAAGTCAAGATTTTAACTGGAACAGAAGCACTTACAGCTGCCTTTTCTTTAGGCTTATTTTCCAGAGTCTTAGTATGGATTTTCAAGATCCTTGTATCTTTTCCTTTTAAGCAACGCGGGGCTTGCCTTGACTGTATCCCTGATTTGATGACAGAGCAGAGACAGAGTCCTCAGCTCCCCTGTCAGTAGAGATCAGTAAAAGCTTAACCTCTGTGTACGCCATCAATAATTGCTGTTAAGCATCTAACTTTTTTTTCATGATGACACTGCAGAATGCTGTTATTTTAGATAATCTACATATCTAACACATATTGTATTACAATCTCTCATGTACTCGTCTTGAATTATTTCAGCTCTTACTTTTGGTCAATGATCAGATTTATAATTTTAGAACAACAGTCGAGATCTTTATGTCCCCACACAAGAAACACCTGCCCATTATCACAGATGCCAGTGCAAATGTTGCGCCAGCAGGGCTTGAAATGAACAATGACCACGCTGCCAAATATGGGGTAAAAACTGGCAGGTGTTGTGTCAGCTCCATCGGCCACTTTGGCACCTGAGCTTTTGTGAACTTGGTTTTTCTCTGAACACAAAGCTTTTCCATGGTGATGACTCTTGTGTTCTCTCTGTGTGTATGTGTGTATACACGCAAACTATACACAAGTTAATTTTTCAAAATTTGGCCCCCTCCCCATCCATTTAACTGCTCCCGATGTAATTTGATGTTGAGAAAGTCAGTTATGTTCATTCTTCACACAGTATGTTTTTCTTGTGGCCATACGCAGTATAGACATAATGAATATGGGAGGAAGTTATGATGTATTGTGTGCAGTGTGACTGTCATAAATAGTGCTCTTGTGAGCAAAGCTGCTATGAGGATGTCAGCCGTAAGAAAACTGCCTTGCCTTTTGAAGCAATTGTACTGAGCACACAGCGTTATCCCTATGTTATGAAAAAGGTTCTAGACATGCAAGATCCTTATGCATCTTGCACATCCATAAAGAGTGGATCTGATCAGTCCCAGATTCTCTATGCATCATGCTAACCCTCCAAAAGAAAAACTTCCATAGTCACAAGGAATTATCTTTAGTAACAAAAATGGGAGAAAAGGAGTCCTACAGCATTTGGTATGGCCTCTGAACAGCCCTGAACAGCGTCAATTCATTGTGAGATCATATAAAGAGACAAGCCACCAAATTCACAGTACCAAGAAGTGGTGCTGTAGTAGCTTCTAAAATAATTTCTACTGCTTTTAAAGCAGAAAGTAGTCATACCAAAAGCTGATTTTGATTTGAATTGTTTGCTGTGTATGAAATAGAAAACCTGACTTTTTTTTTTTTACAGTACAATGTGACCAATGCCACTTTACCTCTGTTCAGACATTATGCCATACAACAAGCATATTAATCCACTAATCATTAACATGTTAAATTTATCACCTTTTTTACTGTGCACTTTTTATCTGGTGAACATTGACACTTTACATTCATGTTGGTGATACTTGATATGTAACTCTCTTCAAAGTACTGTTACAGACCAAGCATACCCATCCACCGCAGTAGCACTCCCATTCTGTTGCAGTTCAGTTGACAAGGTGAAAGTAATGTAATATAGCAATGTGATATAAATATTTTTTTCCTCACTAACTTGGGATTTAGTAATGCAACTCTAATCAATAAACTTACAATTATATTCCACAGGGGGAAGTGTGTGCCATGCCCATATGAAATATGCTGGTGAGTAGTTGTCACCTGATAAGGCATGTATGTGATAAAACTCCCATTGGGGCAATTATTACTACTGAAATAATATATATTTTTTAAAATACACAAAAGGAGCAAAAAAATGGAGTTAGCCTGAGTGTGCTAATTAGTGGTTGATTCCTAAAATAAAACTCACTCATCAAGCAGGTATTTGATGCTTGGGAAACTGCCACAATTCACAAGCATTAGCTTTCATATCTATATTTACCAATGTGATACATTTAACATACTAGAATATGTAAATCCCTTAATTAGGATATTTTTAGAATGCTTTGGCAAATTAACAATAAATCCAATAATACATCAAGAATGAAACCAGGCCTATTTGGAACAAACTTGCCCTTCGTTTTATTTGCAGGAACCTGCACTGCTAATGAGAAACTGCAGCTGTCTCACTTGATGAGCCAAACAATCTAAAACTGATTCACACTAAACTGAAAGGATGACATGTTGTTTGTTTTTTTTAAAACCTTTATGGACTGGACTGAAAAAAAAAAACATTTTACTGTTCTTCATGTATCACAATGCTCAGTTACCTTCTGATTCTCCGTATCTATGTTACAAACTCTACAGTAAGTCAGTAGGAGTTTCCTTTTGACATTATATTCAGTGGTACTCCCTGTTCCATGGTGCTCAGTATTTCAGTATAGTCAGAATGTCAGTGTTTAATATTTCTTTCAGTATTGTTTTGCTGTAAAATATACTTTAGAGCTCAATTTATCTTGTTGACTCTTTTGTAAAGGCTCTACACAAGAAAAACCTTTACATTGTGTTTGCATAGCAATCCACGTTAAAAGACACATAATTCTAGTTGAGCATCTATTTTCTGTCTTTATTTGTATTTTTTTACCAAGTAATGGAGATAACACCAAAATTATGTCCAGTTTTTCCATCTTTAAATAGGACCTTCGGGCTACAGCTACCCATAATTTAGTTTTCAACATTAACATTTTCAACTGTAAAACACAGACTTCCAATAACATTTCAGAGAGCTAGTGCACTATTAAAGGGGGCATTTATTTGTTTTCTACAGCTTTGGCCTCTGGTAAAAATCTAAAAATAACTTGTGTTCCTCCAGAGATGCTATAACTGACTTATCAATCTGACAATGACAATTTCAGATTGAAAAAGAGGCATTTTCAAAATTAATCTGACTACCTTACCCCTGATATGATAGATTTGTATGGGACATTATAGGAGTCCCAATATAATATGAGTTTACACTTTCAATTTTTCCCTCAGCTCCCCCCGGTTTGAATTCCATTCAAGTTTCAAAAAATGGGTACACTGAGAAAAAAAATCAATTCGATCCATACCCAGAGGCTGCTTTCTGGGGCTCCTAAACCTGCATTTCTTCTGTCCTCATAAATTTATTGCCTGTCTCAGAGTCTTTTGTGCAGCAGCACAGATGAATGTCAATCTCAAATAACTAAGACCTCAGTGAAAGCATCAGCACCAAAGAAAGAGCAACTGAAGTAAATAAAATGGACAGACCTCATCTTTGGAAAAGTGGATTATACTGAAAAAAAATCTATTCATTAAAGACGCATTATGTAACTTTCCAACCTTAAAATTCTGCATCCTGGACTTGTTTGATGGGGCATTGACATCTATTATGTGCATTCCTGAAACTGCCGCTTCCCAGCTGAGAAGTCGCAATATACGACTTTTTCATCCGGGATGCAGCGTGACGTCGCCGCCAAGTTTTGTTTTGCATTCCGGGTCACACAAACAGATATACACACACTGGCCGTTTTGATTATGCACCATGGCTGAATCAGCAGAAAAAATCGCAAGAAGACATTGTTGGAGGAAGAAAGGAAAAGAAAGAGAGAAAGAAGCAGAACAAGAGAACAATATAAGACTGACTTTGACTGGCCGGAGAGAGCTCACAGTGCAGGTAGGATGCAGGATGGATGCCGAATTAGGGGCGCCTCACTGGGAAAATTGCAAAAGTTCTGTAATGCGTCTTTAATACCAATAGTACCACAAGTATAAAAACAAATGTGTGAGTGTCAAAAGTTGAGGCATATAACATCAAACAGACGACATTTACATTGCAGGTACTTTTTTAAAGGCAAATAACACAAAAAAAAATCAATGTGTCTGTTTTAGTCACACTACATGGACCGATATGGTCATTTAGGGCTTGTAAGTCACACTGTAAATAGAATTCAACTTCAATACAACATGAATACTGAATATTGAACATTGTCTTACTTAAATATGCGGTGTCTTTAGGCAGGGGTGTAGCATGAAATTCTGGCCCTTACGTACAAACCATCTTGGTGGGGCCCCCACTGGGGCCCCCACTTGACCAATAGTTCTTACACACATTTTTCTCCTACTTCGTGACTGCCATCAGAGCAACTTTCACTTCCCACTTCTTCATGAATATCTTGTATCTCTCTCTATGCTACAGGGAAAAGAGACCCCATGAAAAGTAGAGAGATAGATAATCTTAGCCTGCTTATAGCATGACACACAATAGATTAAAAGCTACTACAGTATATGAAGGTGTTACTAAGATTCTTTCATCTGAATCATCAACAGATGATAGATTGTAAACTGAAGAACTTTACTGCCTCCGTGAGCTCACCCTGTTTCACATCCTCAGTGCTATCATGTCAACAAGATGAACATGCTGCTAATTCTGAAATTGAGGACCATGTGGTTATGATGTTAAGTAGGGCTGGACGATAATTCGATAAAAATAAAAAAGGATCGATAGACGTGTGGTGTGATAGAAAAAAGATAAAAAGATAGATAAAACGTTTGATAGAAAAACACAGTTTCCCTTCCTTTTTTCATTATAGCCTATCATGTAGCTTGATACTGCCATCATTACTCCCAACCAATCACAACGCAAATTCAGGCAAGCTCCGTCATCAAGCCCTTGGCCCTCTCAAACCACAACAGAGAGCTCGTGTATTGCAAAAGACATTTTAGCAAAGAGAGAGTACATTGTCCCAGAATAAGGTTTCAGTAGTTCACCAGCACGGCAGTATTTTGGTTTTCACAAGTCTGACCAAAAGCAAATGATCGCCCCTGGCATGGCATTTCGTTGTCAGAGGAATCCTTTGGAACTACTGCCAGCATCAGCCAAAGAAAGCAAAGAAAACCAAACTGGGCTTCCTTCTTCGCGATAAATATCACAAAGCATCCAAGCGTCTTAAGAACATCACCCATGCAGTAACAGGCTTCATAGCGAGGGATATGCTGTCGGCAACTGAGATTGAAAAGCCTGGCTCCACACAGCTTCCCGCCACTTTTGACCCGTGATATGAATTGCCGGGCCGCAAGTAGTTCTCCAACACAGCACTTGGAAGCGAGCTATTCTATTTATATGTGTTTGGTTTATCCATTTTCATCAAAAGGTTTTCTAAATATCAGTTTATCTCATTTTCTGGTCACAGAAGATGAGATATTTAGTCTGTTCTTTACGTTTGTCAGTAATTACTGATGTCGCTCAGGTCTCTTAAATTGAATTATATTTCTTCTTTCTTTTTAAAACTTTCAGTTATGGTGGAAAAAACAAACAAAAAAGGTTGTTGAATAGAAGTATGAATTTTAATTCAGTATTCATGTGTTTTTTATTCATAGTAGCCCATTGAAATATATTTTTTGAATATATTGATACAGTAAATACCGATATTGACAAATATGATAATAATAATATTATTTATTAATATGCTTTTTTTTTTTAAAGAAAATGTCCAGCACTAATGTAAAGCTTTTCTAATACTGCTGTATTGTGGTTATAGTGATACTGAAGGTTCAACATGTATGATTGCTATGTAATAAAACAACCAACAAACACATGAATCATGTTTAGTATTGCACCTCCTGCCTTACTGTGAACTTACTCTGTATCTAATAACATGTAGGCAGGACAGCCTTCTGATTAATGTTGCTTCCTTATTTTCTAGTTAATGCACTGAATGAGGTAATTCAGTAATAATTATAAGACAGCCCTTTTTCAAGGTCAGAATTGTGTTAATAAATTTGACTCAAAAACACCAACAGTGGGAGTTATGTCTCTTATTCATCATTCATTATGGGCTTAAAGATGGAATATTCTCCTCCTCTGTTTAATTTACTTCATTTAAAAATTATGGTAGATCATTTGTCATTAAAACTAGAGTGTTTTGGGGTCTGGTGCATTCCTTTTTTTTAATAACGTGACAACAGTGACATCTCCCTGAATTTACAAGGAATATATGGATAGCAAATATGTCATTATTGTTGGCTGGGAAAGGGCTTAAATATTAATAAAAAGAGTATTGCCATTATTGATAAATTCTATCCAGGTAGCTCTTAATTCCTTTATGCATGGATGTAGATTTGTCCACAGATCAGCTTGCCTGCAACGTTGCCTTCATCGTCTCGTCTTGTCTCAGTTTAAGGAAGCCGGGGCGGCGCCAGCGAATCAGGTATTGAAGATTAGCAAGACATGCCAATGACATCATAAGAAATGCGGAAGTATATTCCGATCGTCTAAATGCATAATTTCAAAGTCCTAAACACCCTCAATAAACTCACAGTTGTTTTTAATGTGTGTTTTTGGTCTTTTTGTGACTTTAAACACCTTAAGACTATTCCAAGCACTACGGAAACTAATTTTTGCATAATATGGGACTTTTAA
>JAPMNP010657263.1:4647-20562 GCA_029874935.1 Atherina boyeri | reverse complement strand
AGCCTCTGTGAGGCACTTTGTGTTACTTTTTTTAGTATGAAAAGTGCCATACAAATAAAATTTGATTTGATTTGATAATATTTTCATTGTAACAGAATGTATTCATATTCATGAATGGCGGTTTCCACATGTGTCCACAGTTGCATTTCTGCTACATCCAACATGGAAGGACCCCTGTTCCCCAGAGAGTCTGGGCAGTTCATAGCAGAGCGTAGCAGAGATGTGTTTGTGGAGGAAGCAGGAGTGCAGAAAGTGGCAGAGATGCTCTACAGTCTCCGGCATAGCGATGCTTTGACAGCCAGTGGTTGGAAGAATGCAAATCCTTTGGCCCCAGCTCCCAACTCAGACCAGGGGAGTTTCTTAGCACCAGGGTTCACCCAGAGTGCTTTTTTTTCATTCACATTATGCATAAATTGTAAACCATGTACTACATAGACATTTTATTCAGCCACTGTGCTAATAAGGAGTAGAAGGGTGACTAGTAACAATCCATTAGAGATACACGGATGAATTACTTGTATCACCATCCTGGTTAATGCTACTGGCCAGATTAAAGAGGGGAATTGTAGGTCTTTTTAAATTTGCCCTTGTTAAGATTAATTGTTTTATTTGAAAAGTTTAATAGAAAAAATGCAGAGATGATAATGGCTTTTGACATTTAAAACAAATGTTAATGTTATTCAATTTGTAGAAATGCCTCTTTTATGTTTTAGATTATCAGGTATGAAAGTGGACTGTTTCCCTCCTAGCATCAAAAAATTAAAATCTTTAAGTTTATGGTGTTAGCAGGTCAAAAGGAGACATTAAGATATACTTTTTTCAGCTCTAGTAACAGATTATTTTAGAAAAACTATATAATTTATTTCCTGATCTGGCTCCTCTGTACTCAGCCATATGTTTTATGTTTATGTTCACAGTATCTGTTTGTGTGCACACGTGTCTGTCTGTCTGTGTGTGTATGTATGAAAAGGGCTTTATGAATAAACTTTGATTTATTACATTAATCATTAGTGATGAACATCATCAGTTTCAACATTACTTTAAGTTTATTCTATGATATATTTGTAAAACATGAGTCAAGAAACACTTTTTAAATTAAATGACATTCTTTGAATTTTGTAAGCTTTTCTGGCTCCTGTACTGTTCAGTAAAAATGGACCAAGAATTTATTTAAATTTCATGGACATCAAGAAAAGAATAATTTGATCTTTACATTTACTCAAAAAACAAAAACAAGACTTCAAGTTGAACTAGTTATTTTTAACATTTTTATGTTCAGGCCATTATATAATGTAGCCCAGTACCTGTCTGTTTCCTCACTGCACTGCAAGTGTTAGTTTTACAGCCTTTGCATCTTTTTTGCTTAATTGTGTGAATGTTTACTCTACAGGCACTGAACTGGGTATTCGTGGTTGACACCATGAACTTCTCCTTTTGGCCAGAGAAAGAAACTCAGCAGTGTGAAGTGACCTTTAAAGGCACAACTTACACAGGTTACATGACCCTGTGTGCTTCCATTACCAGGGCTATGGAAGAAGGTGAGAGCATGCGCACTATATCACTAAATGAATTACTTGTCCACACCAATCCAATTTATCCTGTATTAAACAGGCAGAACAGCACTTTTCTACAGCTCTGGAAAAAATTAGAGACAACTCCTATTCATTCTCAAATCGGCATATCTGAGTATCACTACCAAAAATTTCATTCTCACACAAGCACATCTCATTCTGCTTTATAAGAACAACAAAGCTACAGTCTGGTAGAGGGCAAAAATTACTTTGAACTGGAAGGAATGACAGCAAACTCATTATTCAAGAACCATAGGCTGACATTAAGTGACCATCAAACACAGTGGCAAACTGAGACTGGGGTGAAGTGCACGGCAAGAACAGTTGGAAACAGGTTACCACAGGCAGGACAGGAGTCATGCAAAACTCACCTTAATTGGTGAGAAGCAAAGACTCCAAGCTGACGTTTGAAAAAGACCATAGGAACTTGAAAGTGGAAGACTGGAGTAAGGTCAGTTTTCTCGTTTGCCCAACACTTAGTTGTTTTATGGTTAGATGAGGACCTGAAGAGACCTACAAGCCACAGTGTTTCACACTGACTGTTAAATATAGAGGAGGATCAGTGATGAGGGGACTTCAGCATGGCTCGAGTCAGGCAGATGTGCCTTTTGTATAGGATGTATTGAAAAAGCAACATACACGATTATCCTAGAAAAACATTTACTTCCTTACGCTAAGACTGTGCTCCTCAACTCAAGAGGATTACAGCAGGACAATCCTCCATGCCACACAGCCAGGGGAATCCAGGTCTGGATGGGGGATCACCACATAGGGAGCCTGTCATGGCCAGCTCCATCTCCAGATGTGAAATTACATCAAAAGGAAACTGGATTATCACCAACCATCAAGAAAAGCTGAGCAGTTGGATTTTTTTGCAGAGACAGTGGTAGAAAGTTAACCAACAGCAATTTGAGCACGCAGTGGTCTCTTTATTTTTTTCCCCAGAGCTGTATGTGGGTTAATTGTTTACTATGTTGTGATCTTATAGCCCAAGCATGTCTGAACTCCTTTTCCAGGTGCATCATTGTGCGATAGATCTGTTTTATTGGCAGTTTTAGACCATTCATCAAAGTTAAACACAAAACAATCTGGATGAAGAAACAATGGAGGAAAAAACAAATCTTGGCATCATGGCTACCTCACGTCATATAAAAGTAACTGAAACAATCGAAAGTCCATGAATCAGTCTGTTTCCTAGCTGCCCTTTTAGTTTTTTGGGCATTCACTGCCAGAGTTCCACAAACTTGTACAAGAGCATGTTGTAACTTTTAAGGACGGTTTGCAAACTGCTGTGTAAAGGTATTCGTCAAGATGTCTGGCCTTCTCTTTTTCCTGCATTGATAATCCAGTAGCATAGTTGGCATGCTTGATTTATAAATGTCTCTTGATGGTGTACTCTTTGAAATTAGTAATTTTCAGAAAAAATATTCTGCTTTTGTTACACCTGTGACTGAATATTTAGATTTTTGAAGCACATATCCTAGGTTTGCTTCTACCATTACAGTTGCCATTTTACTTACCTGTCTCCAGCAGAAACAGCTTGAGCACTATTTTCTTATCTTTGTCTAATTGTAGATGGTGTTTTTGGCTAGAATATAATTATATAGCAATATAAAATGTTTTCACCTTTAAAATTAATAAACACAGTCAAGTTTCTTATAGCTTTTGTTTAGACTCTTTTTGTTTGAGATGCCCACAGGCCATTGCAGTTATGGGGCTGTATTTGGCCCCTATGTGCTTTATTCTGTGTGGATTTTCATGTAGCTGGTTGTTGTGTATGTGTCTTTTACTTAGGCTGCTGGGAAATAGCTTTTAGCTCTGCATGATACTGAGCATCATTTATAATTGCCGTGAATGATTCTGGGTATGAATCAATCATGTCTCATATGGAATAGTGCTCTCAATGTGTGGTCACTGTGGCCTTTATAATTATAAGAGATCCTCTCAGAAAAGCACAGATAGCCTTGTTCCAGAATGTGACTCTCAAGGTTTGACAGCATGACATCAGAACAAATTAGGCCTTTTGGGTCTTGGGAAAATGGCTGCTGTGGTGCTATATATTTTTGTTATTAAAGAGCATTATAACTTCATAACGAAGAGATATTGAGGGTCCTGCCCATCTTCATTAGTTCCTGACTAAAGATAGATCCATCTTGCTGTTTCATCTCTCCACTCTCCACAGGTATACCAATTACTGACCCCATGTACTTCTCTCAGATGAGTGTGGAGGAGTTGGGTCATGTCCTTCGATCAGACAATGAAACACCCATGCCAATGCTTCAGGAGCGCCATCAGGTTATAACATTATCATTATAATATACAATATTCACGACGGTAGAAAAATAATGATTAACCACTTCCCTTTTAAAACTTCACTAGTGTAATTGTTTTACACTCAAGGCTCTTTTTTTTCTGGTACCAGATATAAAAAACAGTCCTTTACAGTGAAAACACAAATATATTCATATCAAGAGGGAAAACTTATAGTAAATAAGTCGAAATGGTCGTTTTATCAGTCTCAAATATAAAATCCACTTCAAAAGTTGAAATCAACGACTATGTAGCTTTGAGTCATCATCTGAGTTAAATTTGATTGCATCACATCCTGAATTTGTCTAACAAGGTGCTGACTGAAGGCGGCCGCGTGCTTCTGGAACATGGTGGAAGTTTCCGGAGTTTTATCAGCCAAGCTGGAAATGATGCCCAGAAGATGGTTGAGTTCTTTGTGGAGAGGATTCCCTCCTACAGGGATGAAGCTGCATATGAGGTTGGAGTTCAGTGGGCCCAGGGTAAAAATAATGGGACAAATTTTGTCTAGAAACGTGAAAAGACATTTTCTTGCAGACATTCACTGTAATCAGTGCACTTGTGGTCAGAAATCTCAGGCTTTTTATTTGCTACTGTGATGGCACAGAATGGGTTGTTAACTGAATATCAGACACTCACAGAATCACATATTAAATACATGCCCATATACAATCATAAAATTGCAGTTTTAAATATGCGTTTGCAAATATTCTAGTTACAAAGATGGATGTCAGCTTTGTAATTGCTTTTAAATTCAATGCATGGGCAATAAAAGCATTTTACAACTATGAGGACACTTCTTGAGACAAAATCTAGTAAAAATTAAATGTATAAAACCTTTTGAAAGCACATAGGAAGTGCTTGTGATTTTAAATTAATCTGTGCATTTGGAGAATTTGTGATGTGAGAGTTCCACCTCCTGGTCAGACTCTGTGTCGCAAGTATCTAAAACTCTTCATTCTGTGCAACAAGTAAAGGAGTAAATTCTTTACTTTGCACAAAAAATGCTGTTATCTCAAGCCATAAATAGTAATGACTTAAATAAGCATCCATCTATATTTGTGTTAACCTTTTGTTTGTTTCAGGGCAAAAGAATTTCATTCTACAAGCGAGCCCAGATCCTGGTGGCAGATTTCTGGGGTATCATGGAGGCTAGAGGACAGGGAGACATCATCAGCATGGACTGGCTCACCATGTTTGCAGACTACAGGATTCCTCAGGCGCTCGTGTACTTTGGAGTACTGCGATACTCTGACGCACTGATGAAAGCACTGAAGAACGGTGAGACCCGTATGTCCATGTGTTTCTCTGGTCTTGACAAATAAAAAGTTTAAAAAACCATCAGAATTTATCTTCCTCAGGTGAGCTGCTGTGTTCGGGCAATCGGAGAGAGGTTGAGATCCGAGGGTGTTCAATTTGGTCTGTGGAGCTGATCAAAGAACGTCTTTGCAAACTGGTGCAGGAGAGAGACCAACAAGCCTGTAACATCAACTCTGCAATCATTGACTTCTACCTGTGGCCTTATGCCAAGCAGCACCACAAAGAGATGGCCCACATTCCCATACACCATACACGCTGCATTTACTACTGATGAGCTGGTAGGCAAGCACACATACTGTAGGCTGCACATCACAGTTTGTTGTCTTGCCACTCGTGTTTTTCCCTGGGAGGATGCATGTTTGTGCCAGATAAAATATATTTTCAAGCAGACTTCTCTGGTTATAATGGAAGCAGGTATGAGGGTATTGTATTACTATTGTTTTACAGTCAATTAAAATGTTTACTGTTTATCATATGAAACATTGTGCAGTCACCATCTGACTGTAAAAGAGCCAAAGATCAGATTATGTTATAGTGTGTATGTTTTTTCTGAAAATAAATATGAACACTCCAGCATGCAATTGATTTATGAAAAGATATTCATTAAAAGCAGCAAAAACAAGATATTGTTGTTTGATTCTGTGTTTTGACTTCTGAATAAGTGTCACAGTGATACATTTCTATCATCTAAGTTATGTTCCTCATGACATCCTTTTTCTTTTACATTAAATTAAGTCAGCAAGTATGCTACAATTAAGTCAGTTTTTTAATCATCGCTGGTAAATTATCAAGAATTTGTTTAATGAGTAAAGCTAGCGGTTTGAAGCAGTTTCACGTGAAATCAAAGTATTTTTATGCCTATCTAACGGTTTTCCTTTTGTGTGTGTAATAATCCTGTTTATATATTCAGCATATTTCAGATGCTATAAATATAAGATTCAAACTCCAGGACCAACACATCAACCAACACTGAAGCCTATCCCATCCATCCATTTTCTAAACCCGCTGCAGAATCGCGGAGGGGCGGCTACCAGGTGAGAGGCAGGGCACACACACCCTGGAAAAGTAAAACGTAATTTTCTCCAATGAGTGCGTAAAAAAGTTTAATATATATTCAGAAGATGGCAGTGTTGCCCTCGCAATATACATATGTCCCCGGTGTTGTCTTGAACGCCGCTTCCGGCTTTTGGCTGCTGCGGTTTCCCTGGTAACCGAAAAGTGACAACAAATGCGATGGGGTGAAGTTAAAAAACAACATGACAAATTACGACCATGGTAGATAGGCTACAGGTATGATACGCATACAGCCATGGGCTAACGATTTGCATTTATAAATTATTTTGTCGACTCTTGGGCAGTTTTTTCTTCTTCTTTTTTTCCCAAATAATTTGAGTAGTTTCGTCTCACCTCAGTTGCCGTGAAACTCTATAACAAATAGAGTAGCCTACGTCTCTGGATGTTTACCCTAATGAGCGAGGTGTATATTCGGGTGGCGGTCCGTATCCGTCCCTTGCTGCCCAAAGAAGTTCTCCACCACCACCAAGTGTGTGTGCGAGTGGTTCCGAGCACCACAGAGGTGATGCTCGGATCGAATCGCCCCTTCTCTTTTGACTACGCGTTTGGACCGAAAGCCAGTCAGGATGAGGTATACGAGTCCTGCATCCAGCCCCTGGTGGAGTCCCTGGTCGATGGTTACAATGCAACCGTCTTTTGTTACGGACAGACGGGGTCAGGCAAGACCTACACACTGGGAGGCGGGAACCAAGGTAAGATAGTAGCCTACTGTCGACAAATGATCAAGAAATAAACATCCAAATGGGAGGACCTCGGAGCACAGACTGACTGGATAAAATGACAAGGATTGGTGAAGCTGTTTTGTTTCAGAGGGACTAGCTGTAAATGCTCAGATGAATGTTCTGTTTTGTATGTTTACATGCCTGTGCAAAGGAACATCTTTGCAACGTGTGCATAGACTTTAATTAGGCTTTTAAGATTCAGATTATCTTATTGTCATTCAAGCATAATATCAGTGATGCAATGCAGAACTGACACCCCTTGACTTGTGAAGTAGGCCTATCTCTCTGGGGTGGATGACGTGAATGATGATGTGAAGAAAAGCTCCGGACACTAGCTTTCTTATATTTAAAAAGATTGATTACAAAAAGGTAAATTACATAAAGTTTAGGATAAAAAGACAGATCTGTATATCTGTGTGAACTTTGACCAATTGTGAAGTTCGGAACTGAAAATGTATGCCAGACACTACACTGGAGCCAACTACCCGCATCAAAAAGTAGAATGTGCAAATTTGTTAAGTGTAACAGCGTCTTGTAGACTTACAATTGACTTATAGTAGCTACAACCCCAATTCTAAAAAAGTTGCCATGTTGTGTAAAATACTGATAAAGACAGAATGCAAAGATTTGAAAACCGTTGATTCTATTGTTGTCCCAACTTGTTTGGAATTGGGGTTGCACATCAACTTTGGCTTTCATGATCAGCAACTTAATGTTGGCAGATTTTGTTTTTTGTTCTTTGTTCGAACACTTGATCTATTTATGTGCAACATGTAGGCTACTTGAAAAATCCAATTTATTTGGAAATACTATTTCAGATGAAGAGGGAGGAATTATTGACCGTGTGGCCCAAGATGTGTTCTTGTTGCTGGCAGACAAGATGAAGAACAATGACAGTATGGAGACCGCAGTGCGTGTCTCCTACATTGAGGTGTACAAGGAGGAACTACGAGACCTGTTGGAGCTCCAGACCATACACAAAGAGCTTCATATTAGAGAGGATGAGAGGGGCAACACAGGTAACGAAATGTCTTTTTGACTGGCTGGCAAATGTGGCAAATTTTGCATTTGTCAAATGATAACACGCTCTGACCTTAGTTTAACTGTAGTTAGTTATACTTGAGGATAAGCTTAGATTCACTGCATCACCAAGTGTTCATTTTATTCCAGTCTTATATGGCTTTCATAGGGATGGTGTGAGTTTTAAATGTGAACTGCATTTACTTTCATTTTTAGGACTTTCCATTGTGCATTGCTGTGGATCATTTGTTAGACCCTTTTACGTACATCATAAATACCCCTTTTAAGCTGCAAACCTTACTTTATACTGCTGGTTTTCTGAAATGGAATGGGATGAAAAGCACATTTAACATTCTTGAATCTCTCTGACTGTTTTTAGTGGTGGTGGGAGCCAAAGAGATGGTTGTCACCTCAGCAGAGGAGCTGCTCGGTGCCCTAGAGATTGGCAATGCCTTGCGCCACACTGGTGCTACAGGAATGAATGAGCACTCCAGTCGTTCTCATGCCATTTTCACCCTTCAAGTCAAAATTTGTTGCCACAGTAACAACAATTCCTCCTCAAAATCCTCCAAACTCTGTTTGGTTGACCTCGCTGGCTCAGAACGTGCAGGAAAAACTGCAAGCACTGGGACACAGCTCAAAGAGTGTTCTCATATCAACACAGGCCTCCTTGCACTCAGTAACGTTATCCGTGCCCTCTCTGAAAATGGTCGAAATCGAAACGGTAACAGCTCAAGCAGAGTGCATATACCATACAGAGATGCCAAGATCACCCGTCTCCTGCGTGATTCACTGGGAGGCACCGCCCATACGCTGATGGTGGCATGTGTAAGCCCCTCCCACCACTTTGTTGCTGAAACTCTGAATGTCCTCCAGTTTGCTTCCAAGGCTCGTCATATTCGCAACAGTCCGAGAACAGTATCCACCCAAGCGGATGTTAAACCATGCCTTACAACTTGGCATCCGAGTGAGGCTCGACTTGGGGAACTGGAGTATGAAGTACAAACATTAAGAGAGCTCCTGAAAGACAAGTTGAAGGAAATTGAGATGGAAAGGGAGAAGGCAGGGGGCAGTGGTGGACAAGACCTCAAACAGTCCAGTCAGGTCCGGATATCTGAACCAGATCAGAAGGTGAAACAACAGAAATTGTGGCAATACTGCGTCTTGGTGCAGGAAGCTTCTGCTCTCCTTGCCAATATCTCTGGCCTGTCTCCAAGTCTTTCTTTCAATCGGCAATTGGAAGATTGGCAGGAGAGACTGGCAGCTGTCAGTGAGTCTCATCAAACTGATGGCATAGATTTCTCAGAGTGTCATGGAGACCAACCTCACCATGGAAACATTTTGAAACTTGGAGAGGAACTGTACAAATGCCAGGTAATTATAAAAGTGAATAAGGAATATTACAATGAAAGACTTGACATGATTGTTTTGTCTAAAAAGGAACTGGCCAAACCTACGCTACTCTTTTTAAAACATTTTTAGTAAAAATTGTAGAAATATACTAAAACAGTTGAGGTGTAGTTAGCTTATTATTCAGTGCCATCAATTTCTGACATTCACATTACTGCTTTTGAATAACTGTGCCAATTAAAGTAGTGCTTAACATACATACTCTATATCACCAAATAAAGAGAAATGTATAGACTAAAGAGGCATTAAAAGGGATTACACCAGTCACCATCAGTTTTTGGTGCTGTTCATACTGTCTTACTTCCTCAGCTAATTGGAACAAGCGATCCATAACTTTTTATCAAGACAAGCTTCCTTTCTCAATATATTTAGGAGACTCTCGGTATAAAAGGACAATTATTGGAGCAGAAAGATGCTGAACTAAGACAAGTCCAAGCAGAAGTTGAGAAACTTCTTGAGGAGAGAAGAACCCACCTTACAGCCCTAGAGGAAGAAAAGAAGCATACTCAAATACAGGTGAAGAGAAGAACAGCCAGTAAAGTAAAACTTTAATTTTGTCCTCAAATGTAATGCCATATCTTATAATGGCTCTTTATTTGTTTCAAACCTATACTTGGTCAGACAGAGCAACTGGTGAACCAGCAGGTTTTGATTGACCGTCTTCGCAGTAACTTCATGAGCTTTCATGAGACAACCACAGGGGCAACTGCAGAAACAGGGGTTTCTGGGTACTCTGGCAATCGGCCCCACAGTGTCCCTCTGATGAGACACAGCTGTGTTCGCAGGCCTACTAGGAAGGTAGGTAACTGTACTGTTTTCTTCTGTGAGAATAATTGTTTCTGGGTCCATCTTGTGTCCCATATGTGCCATAGTTTTGCTTTAAACTTTGATTATTTTAAGTATAAACGCAGCTGCTGTAAACATTTATATGTGTGCTTTTCCACACTGTTTATGTATGTGCATATTCTTTGTCCAAATGCCGGAACGTTTGTAGATTCACTCCAGTCCACCAACATATTCACTGGAGAGGATAATGGCAGCTTTTAAGCTGCGTGGTCATCTCTTGCTGGCTGAGATTGAAGAAAATGATGATGTTTACTGTCCATTTATCAAACAAAAGGCAGAGAACAAAGACAGGGGTCAAGACAATAAAGATGAGATGGACACTTTCATGGGCAGAAAGGGATCTAGGTGAGTGTGTGAAACAATTCTAATGATTGTTTTTATTTCCAAGCATTAACAATCAACTACTGTGTAAGACCAGGCACAGCCTCGTGAGGTCATTGTTAACAAGCTGCAACATGGGATAAATACACTACATTTACACTACATTATATTAATATCAATTTAATCTGACATCTGCTTTGCTGAATATTGTATTGTTTCTTCAGGTGTTCTTTGAACCGAACTTGGACCTGCCGGCAGAGAAATTTGGCTTTGGAAGAGGAAAGCAGTGGACAAAATGAAATATGCAATGGAAACTCAATTTTACAACAGCCTCAGCAGACCACAGGTATCCTTTATATCGTATTCTCTGATAGGCTTGTCCTTTTGTGTTTGTAGAGTGTGATTTCATGTCTGATATCTATTATGTGACGCTCAAAGGAACTATGATTTATCCAGAGGTTTTTTCCTTTTCAAAAGGTCAGTTCTGTTTCTTCCCAGACGCCATGGAAAACCAACACAAGCAAATCCAAATGAGGAAGGCGAGAAAAGCAAGCGTTACTGAGAGAAGGATCCATGATCTGTCAGTTAACATGCACATGAAGGAGGAGCTCATCAAAGAACTTCACAAAACTGGTGTGTCTTATTGTTTGTATCTTCTTGCAAATGCAGGATCTGCAGACTTTATTAGGAATTCCAGAGTAACACCTACCAGATATATTTGTAATTTGTAGTTATAATTGCTGTTCTTACCATTTGATATTTATTTCATACCATTTTAATTATTTGATATTTTAATAAATGTGTTTTTGTATGACAGAAAAGGAAACTCAAGCAGTGAATAGACATGGCAGGTGCAACAGTGATAGTGCAGAAGCGGGCATGTTGGTAAGACTTTCTATGGAGTGCCAGCAGGTGCGGGGAGAACTGTACCACAGCCTGCAACACATGAAACAGCAGAAAGTAGAGCTTCAGACCAGCCTCAAGCAGTACAGAGAGGCTGGTGACAGCAACAAAGAGCTCCGTCACAATGGGGTCAGTTGCACCTGTTTTTCTTTTTCTACCCTTTTTTTAAATGAAATGTATAACATCAAACACTTAACCGAGTACATCAAAATGACTGTCAATGGAGGATTTCTAAAGTAAATAGGAGAAAGAAACATTGGGTTTCTCTGATATCTAGCTGTCAGTAAAGTCAGTAAACTTGGCAATAAACTTGCTCAATTGTGTTCGTTCTGTTAATGAAAAGAGCCTTTGTTTTCAACAAATATCACAAATTAGTTGCTCTCTTTTTTGTTGTCATTTGCTTGACTTCCACAGATTGAACTTAAATATACATAGTATCCATAGATATTTTAGTTTAGTTGAGTTTGACTCATTTAGGAAAACTAGCAGCTGACTGTCACCCATAATCACATTTAGATGTTGGGTAAATTATTAATTAATTGTGTAAATCATTAATTACTCATTGAATAAACAGGATTAATGTTTATGTTTACAGGGGCAAAGTGCAAGGATTTCAGCTGTAGGCAGAGGTTTTCCTCAAGAAGAGTCAAACACGGGGGTAAAGTTATAAATACACTTAAGTACACTATAAATTCTACAAGCGTTTATTTTTAATGTTCCTTCTCTGAAATAGGTTTTGTCTCCTTTTCCTATTACTGGGTCTAATTTTGCCTTCTCTTCCCTCTGTCATGTCTCAACTGCTTTGCTCTCATATCTTTGCTTACTTTTTCCCCTCTCCCACATCTTCTTCCATATCCTCACTGTAGCTGCATGACAGTAGTTGGATAGAGAAAGAGGAGGAGAAGGTTCTTCAGAAGAGAGCAGAGTTGCAATGGCTGGAGGAAGAGCTGAGGAGGAGAGAGGAGGTGCTCTTGAACAGGGAGGCATACCTGCAACAGAAAGATAAACTAGAACTCAAAATGCTTCATACCAGCCAGGTGAGCCTGTATTTTCAGTAGAACTTAATGTAAATTTTGTAAGAATATAGATGACACCCCTGTATTTGATAAAAGTGCTGGAATTTTATAATTTGATTTTTTTTTTTCAACAATAACTTTCCAGGCTGTGAATCAGGAGCTGCTGCATGCGTCGATGCAGTTGGAGTCTGTAGAGGAGAAGCTTCAGAGTTGTAGGAGTGTGAGAGAGACTGGAGGACTTACCATAGAGGAAATGGAGAAGAAGAGAGATATGCTTAAGATGAGAATACACACTCTGGATGTCCAGCTCAGGAACAACAGAGCTCTTACTGAGGAGGTCAGGAAAAACAGGAAATTTTGTGTATTATGCACTTCAGTTTTTTTGTTGCACAAATTTTGCTAGACTTTTTGTCGTTGTTTAGGAGGAGTATTTCCTTATCCAACTGGAGGAAAGTATAGAAGCTCTAGATGCAGCACTGGAGTTTAAAAACCACTCCATACAGGACAAGAAGAAGCAGTTGTTGGTCACGGAAACATCTTTATCATCTTTAACATCTCAGTCACAAAGTACTGAGCCTGCCCAACTTTGTGATGTCATCAGGAGGCTAAAGGAGCTCTCACCACCTGAGGCGTTGGAGCTGCTTGTCAAATATTTCAACAAGGTAAAATTAAATTAATGTGCACATATGGATGTACACAATATTTATTTTTACATGAAAAGCGCCCAGAATCTGCTGTGTAATTCTTCAGCAAAACTTTGCCCTTTTTTCTTTTTTTTTGTTGTTATTGTTTTGTATGCACAAGTAATATGTGTGGTGGCTAACATCCATAGATTTTAAAAAAACAGAATTAATCATATTAATCACAAACTACATGCTGCTTATTCTGTTCCCAGCTCCATTTCTTCCTCCTTTATTCAACCTCCTTTCAGATGAAGACCTATTGTGGATCAAAAATGCAGCAGCAGTCTCTTTTTTTTGGTGCTGATTTAAGTGCAACACCTTTCTCTTGACTCATTTTAACCTGATGCAAAATGTACCGCATGTGCTTTTACATTTTAAGAGTGATGCAAAGTGTATGTAATTCAACAATTTCAGGACGCGCAAACATTATTTGATTAAAAAACTTCAAGCAAAAGACAATAATTAAAGAATAAAGATCAAAGTAATGACATTATTCAGTAAGCATATTTAAAAAGCCTTTTAAAGAAAAAAAAACAAAAGAAAAAAAAACTCAGGTCACTGTGGCTTTACAGTCCTTTTAGTACCCGTTTGTTTGAATCTACACTGTTACACAATGGTAATCCTCCACCCACTTTTTATTCCTTGAATATATACATTTTACACTGGATGTTTTAGTAAAGATAACATAACATTTCTTATGTTTAGTCACTCTATTCCCACCTTTTTTCTTTTCATTTTTTTTTTATCGCCTGCAGGTTGTTTGTCTCCGAGAGGCAGAGCGCTGTTTACGTTTGCGGTGTGAAGAGCTGGAACTTCATGTTGGAGAGCAAGAGGCTGTGCTGAAAGAGATGGAGGCCTCCATTCAGCTTCTGGCCCTGTATGCAGACCGCAGACTCACGCAGCAGCACAGAGACCACCAGAACAACATTCAGCAACTACTACAGAATATCAAAGGTGAAGAATCTTGGGGGGACATTTTAGTTTAGTTTATTTTTAATGAATATTGTTTTTCATTTATATTGGTCTTCCCTTTTATTTGTGTATGTGTGTGTTTAGAGGATGTTTCAGGAGAAACACAACAGGCAAAGCGAGATAGACTGCAGCATCTGGAGAAAGAGCTGTTTTTCTACAAAAGCTCCACCCGTCAGCTCAAAAAGAAACTCAAAGAGCTTCTGAGTGATGCCATACACCCCGACAATCAGCCCCCACACATGCAGGAGCACAGACAAAAGCACAATGTGCAGACAGAGGGAGGTGCAAATGATTCCCAGCCTAATTCTGTAGAGGCACCAACACGGACACATATTACAACAACATACACAAAAATAAACTCTGAACACACAGATGCAAAGACACACCGAGAATCTCGGACAAACAGACTTTCATACCAAACGCAGTGTCCATCTTTATCCTCTGAGTATCCAGTACACAAAGAGACAAAAATATCTGGGTGCAAGCAGATATTCCCACAGGCTCATGGAAGTGGTGTAAGAGGTCAGTCAGGGGAGTGGTTAGAGATGACACCTGTCCAACTGTGTCGTCGAGAGCTGAGACAGATTTCTCCAACTGATCTGCAGGTCTTTGGCTCTGCTACAAAGAGACAACAGTCTGTTGATACCACTACAGAATCTATGATAGAGGACTCCATAGAGGTCTCCAAAAACAAGGACATGTGATATTGCATCATTTGAGGACTTACCAATTTGCTGTACAAACATATAGCAATTGTCTGTCACTTAATATTGACTACAGCACATTTGAGCTGGGTGTCAGCAAACTTATCACTAAGTAGTAAAGTGTAAACATAAGTAAGTTTCAAAAACTTCTGTGTTTTTTTTTTTTGCTTATTTTTATGAAGGAATTGGTTAAAATGTTCTGTTTAGTGATAATAGAACTCCGATTTTTACACACCAAAATACTGTACAGCACTACACTTGTTTTTTTCCTTAATTATTTGGGAGTTAACAATAAAAGCTCTTAACTGAGAGGAGAAACTAAAACTATACTACTGTTTCTATAATGTCAAATAACTTGTGTATAGGTCTTCCTTGGCCTTTTAGATGTTGATCAGAGTGCAATGTGTTTATTTATTTATTTATTTTTAATACTTTCCATTATTACATGCATTTAAATTCCTATTAAATATATCCAGTTTTGTCTTTACTGTATGGCCTATTTTTTCATTCCTCACACCACCATCCTATGGGCATAATATTTTAACTGAGATACATAGCACATTATTAATCCCAACAAGGGGAGATCATTTTATGCATTTATTAATTTATCACCTCAGGGCTTTGGATGAACTGTACTATAAGCTTCATGAGTCTTAAGCAAATTGTGGTCCAACCCACAGTATTCTTAAAGTAGTATTGCACTATAACATAATGGATGCGTTTCTCAAAGGACTAAATTTGAGATAAGATTTATACAAATTTATTCGTGTTATGAATTTACATGGCTTTGGAAAAGCATGTAATATATCTATTTAGATAATTGTGAATTTGCAGGGTTGGTCAAATAATTATATATAAAGTTTGTGGGACTGTCTTTTTGCATGATTGCACAACAGAATGTAAAGCCTTTCTCAACGGTTGACATTTACTCAGTTGTCATGGTGATGGGACAAATGACGGCTTATTTCAGAAATGACTGATGAGACGTAACCATGACAATTCGTATGATAAGAACATCTGGATGATTTCGTGGAAAATGGAAAAAC
>JAPMNP010657237.1:0-13913 GCA_029874935.1 Atherina boyeri | reverse complement strand
TTGTTGCAGTGGACTGTGGCAGATGTGGCCAGTTACTTCTCAGCTGCGGGATTTCCAGAGCAAGCCATGGCGTTTCGAACACAGGTTGGTGCACACAAGGAAGAAACACTAATGCAAAAGCTCATATTCCATCATCTGGTGTCTTGGATTATTCAGCTATTGTTAGAAAAAGTTTTATATGGCTAAATGCGTTTTCTCTCTTCAAAGGAAATAGATGGGAAGTCCCTTCTCCTAATGCAGCGCAGTGACGTGCTGACTGGCTTGTCTATCCGACTCGGGCCTGCCCTCAAAATCTACGAGCGTCACGTAAAAGTGCTGCAGAGGACCCATTTCTTGGAATGTGAAGACATCTGAGGAGATGATTGGCATGGCAGACAATGCTGGACTGACTCAAACATGCATGCAGTCCCTCTCCCATCTGGACCCTAACGCCCACCTTCATATACATTATATGTAGAGGGTGTGTGGAGGGGGAAAGGCTGCGGTAGAATTCACCTTCACTGTGAGAACGACCAGAAACTGAAAGACAGTCATCCTACCTCTCATTGTGGTCTTTAGTATTCAAACAGTTTTCATTTCACCCCTGTGGCCCCATCATGGAGAAAACTGACTGCAGAGAAAGTATTTTTTCTAAGTGGAGCAGCAGTGACCTTCCTGCATTTATAAAACATTGGGTAATGCAGACAGTGAAGAGAGCTGAGCCTTGCAGCAAGGGATCACCACAGACATGACCGTGTAGTGCTATGGCACAGAGTGGCTACAGGTTGGGGGAGTTCCTTCTTGTACCTTCTGTGAGCTCTAAGAGCAAAAGTCACATACAAACATAGAGCACATCAATTGTGCGTTTTCTTTTCGTTATGATGGGTTGATTTTAAATGTCATCAAAGTACTGGTTAAATCAGACTCCAAATGTAACTCTATCATAAGCGTCTGATTCCCGACATCATTCCACCAGTAGCTGCTGCTTTTGGATTATGTCTTCAGTGCCTTTGCAACACTGAGATATAAACCTCATGATATACTAGTACTTGATATATTTGTTTTTTGTTTGTTTTTTTTCTTGTGTTGTCTTAATGAAATGATTGTGGTCCAACATTAAAGTTTCATTTTGGGGAACAATTCCAGAAAATATGCAGCATACAAAATGTGCTTTTATAAAATGAGCAATTTAAAACAATAAACTTGCAAGAAATGTTATACTGACTATATCATTCTAAACTCAGTACAGCCTGCACATCTGCTTACAAAGCAGATATCTTGATGAAAGGCAATATTTTATGTTGTCTGTTTACAAATGGTCTGATCTCACTTTGTTTTGATCTAACGTCGCCACTTTAATTGTAACATTCCACGTCAGTCTGCATCTCCAGTTTATCTCCTACTGTTTTTAATCTGTAATATGGACGCTTCTTCCAGAGTCGTAAATAAAGTCCACGTCTCCCTGTTCAGTTGTTTCATGATTTTTTATTAACTTTGAATTAATAGTTAACCAAAAAGCAATTGTTCCAAAGCTCCATTGAGTTAAATATTGTAAACAAACTTTTCATTTCAGATAAAACTTGCTCAACAGTGAGTGCTTTCCTCACAAATCTTGGAGCAGGATTTTTCTTTCTTTGGTTTTATTAAAAAATAAAAGAAAAAAAGTTTATCTAATTTCCAGTTCAACCAGTGCTGATTTCTGCGCACGTTAATTTTATAGCACCACAACAGTGAAAAGGTGACTTTGGGATCAGATCGGTAAAATACTACCTGGGTGTTATGACACCGCAGCGTTGTCAGCTCCAGGCTGCAGACTCATTTGATAATGCAGATGGTTTCTCAGTTCTGTGAAAAACTTACTTATGATGTGACCAAAAGCTATAAAAAATATGATTTTTTTTTTTTCAACTCAGAAAAAGTAGCAAAATAAAGGTTTATTTCATATTCTCTTTCCTCTCTAGATTACACACAATATTAAAGTAAGACTTTGCTGCATTTCACTGTCCTCATTTGCCTCTGACAGTCATACATTCACCAGTCCAACATTCCTTGTTTTGGATAAAAGTAAAACCTAGAGTCCATGTGACAATGATGAAGTTACACTGTAAACGTCAGCACACACTCCCTGACACCCAGATGGATGGAAGAGTTGTCAAAAAAGAGAAGAAAAACAGCCAGTTAGGAATTAGATGTGTGTAGGAGCGGCTGTTTTCTCTTCTAAGCTCTACAGGATGAAGGGCAGTATGGAAGAGCGTAGTGTGGGATAATCTTTAAACTCCTTTAAGTAGCTGCGATGTTTGCCTTTGGCCCACACAGTCATCTGGATGAAGGCCACAAGGGTGAAGAAAGCCACAGGCACACACTGGGTCATCACTGTGAAGCCGATCCAGGAGCCCAGCTGTGAGCAAGAGGATTTCACACAAACAGCTCAGTGAGACTTATATTACATGAACTTCTTATTACCAGTAGATGGCAACAGCGTATCTTTTTCTACACGATTAAAACACCATATAGACTTCTATATTTAACACAGTAATACACAATCACTGACAGTATTTCATAGGACTTTGGAACATTCCACAGCAAACCCACTTAAGAACTAATATCATAAGAAACCAATGCTTGTCATAAAGTGGTTCAAAGTATTGTATCTTAAATTCTACGGCAGTATTTTGAAAAAACAAAAGCTAAAAAAGCATTTTATTAATGGGAGAGCCAAACCAATTATTTGTTAATTTTCTTTCATTTGAAATCTAAAAAAAATAGATTCAAAGTATGTTCATGATGAATTTGTGTAACTCCTTACTTCATATGTGTAGTTTGGACAAGAGACAAGCCAAAAAATCCAAGTGAAGGGATTTTTCGTTGGGTAAGGAATCTTCTTTACTTTCGAACCTGCGGAAGAGGATAAACTCAGGTTAAACATGCCACAGTTCTGCAAATCTGTTTTTTTTTGCTTTTTAAAAGAAAAACAGTCTCAAATGCTAATTACAAATAATTGTTGCCAAATGCTCACCTGGTGGTTTGAGGTTACGCAGTGCGACATGGATGGAAAAGTTCCCAACTTGGCAGAACTGCAGAAATACGGAAATCCAAAGGTGAGCATCAAAACAACAACAGGGTGTCTGTTTGATTCTATTGTCAAGATGAATAAAACAAAAATATCAAACTTACCAAGAAAATATAAAGACCTATTTTCACCTGCTGCTCCCCGTACACTGTTGGTGTGTTTAAGAGGAATGACTTAAGATATCAACTCCGAGTGATGAGCTAAAGCAAATTTTGCAGTGTTCAGCACTTACAGGGTGGGGTGTAGAGAGGATGGTTGATGTAATATGCCATCCAAGCTGCAGAGCACCAGTAATAGCCACAGTTCTGGAATAGAAAGTGGAGCTATAATAAGTCAAAGTGTCTAGATGAGGATGTGGATGTGTTTTGGCTCAGTTTTACCTCACCTTAAATATGTTTCTGAGAGGCATGGTCCCATGGGAGATACGATGGACAAACATTGTCTCCACAATCCTCTTGATGTAGTGGAAGGAGTGACATATACAGGCCAAGCTGCAATGGGACACACACAAACACACCCTTGTCTATTTAGTTTTGATGAATACATTACCCTGCTGCAGTCCATTACACTTGGCCCTGATTCACTGCCAACTGTTTGTCATGTTTAGAGGGTTTGTGCAAAGCCTGGAATTGTGCAACACATGAAGCCAATATTACTACAGATCCCAGAAAACGCACGCGAGGTGACACTCACTGTACGACCCAGGTCTTGCTGCTGGTGAAGTCATATTTCGGAGAGTAGATGAAGGGAAGCCGGAAGTAGAACATTAAGTAGAGAATCAGTGGACCAGCACACTCTGCTAGGAACACCTGATGAAGAGAAATGTCCAAATGTTTGCAAAAAGGAAGTAAATATAAAAAAAAACAAAATATTTTTTTCTTTAAAATAAATATCTTGCTTGTAACCTGAACAGAAAATCATTTGAAGGCAAAACTAAAATATCACGCCACTATTTGAGTGGAACATTGGCAGTCTAACATGCAACTGACACCAGTATTACTTTGGCTTCTCTTTAAAGCTCATTTTACCAAGTCACCTTAGAGCAAAGGCAGTCCTTTAACTTCTACTCAGGTTCATAGACTCAACATGTGTGTCCATGAGGCAAACTAAACAACCTGTAAGAATTTTTACAAATGATATGATCAAATAAAGCAGCTTAGGTGACGGTGAAATTGATTCCTGAATCAGCACCTCCAGCAGACTTTGTCTCAGCATGCCTTAGTGGTAGCTACTAGTGAACTGCTGGGTCACGTCATGCCTCCCCACCCTCACTGGCATTAGTCTAAAGCCCAGGAGGGTGTTGGGGGTTATGTCAGGGTTGGTAAGGACAGGGAATGCAGAGACTGGGTGGTGGGGGGTGAGGAACGAGGCACAGTGAAAGGCAAGTGAGAGGTTAGAGGGATAAACACCTTTCAGAGAAATGGGGCCATGAGATTATATGTCCTGGGACAGAGGACAGACAGTGCAGGAGGTGGGGAAACGTGAACCGCAGCAAATAGCCTCTTCTGTCACTGCTGCCTGATATTTATATGCAAGAGTTATTGAATGGGTGAAAAGGTGTCTTTATATATGAAGGAAAAGAATGTTAGAGAGCCAATACGCAAATGGTTTTGCATGCTGTTGAGAATGAAGTGCAAATCGTCTATATGATGCAAACTGATTTGCAAGGCAGGCATCTTTACCTTTGTCAGATGACGAAAAGATCACATCTGTTACAGCTATTATATTTGAATCATGTGCAAAAAGCTGAGCATGCAAACTTGGATCATATCTAGTTTTAAAAATCTTTCTGTTCAGAGAATTTCACGGAAAAACAACAGGTAGAATATTGCAGCTCTGTGCTTAAAGTGAATGATGCACATGCATTTTTCCATTACATGATACAAAAAAGAAAAAAAGTTAATTTATGTTAAAGACACTTAAATTCATGACTTGACATCAGCTGCCACTGTATGGTTGCAAATAATGCAGACTCACTGTTCCCCATGTGAGCTGGGATCCAAGATCACTGAAGTGAAAAGTGGCTGTGGTTCCAACAGGAAGTGTCTGGAGAACTTCCTCATCCCTTAGACTCTTGGACTCTGAGAAACATGACAGTAACGACTGTCAGACAACATCACAACACCTATCAATCAGGCGATCTGGATAAATGAGTTAAAAAGAAAAGATTAAGGCAGATGTACTTGGATCCAAACGCAAGGACTGTCTGGCCGGATACCACTTTGGATCTGTCAAAAGGCAACAAGGTGCTTCACTCTTATGAGTTTATTCATAACCACACTTACACCACATTTATCAAAATATCCACCCATTGATGCTGAATTAAACATCCATTTACAAGGAAGAACATTTGCATGATTAACTTACATGATTTGTGAAATAAAGCTTTAATATCCAGAACAGTAGAAGTTGGCTCCACCTACAATCAAATCATAAACAACAGCATTACGTCCAACAGCACTGGTATACAAGCCAACATAATGGTTTCACCATACACTAAAAATACAGCAGCAATCATGCCAGCCTTTCCTGTTTTCCTTTTCTTTAGAATTCGTTAGACTTGCATTTTTTAAATTTTTTTTACCTGGAACATAATCCCACATGTTATGAGCACAGCTCTGCACATTTATACAAGCTGCTAATAATGCCAGTCTATCTGCCTGATGGCTGTGTGCAGCACAGGCATGTGCTATAGCTGGAAGAAGAGATTCCTGTCAGATGAAAAGGGAATTCTCACCTCCCAACCGAAACAATAGACTCATGACTGATAATGACTGCAGTTGACCAGGAAACCAATGAAGTGGATGATTGCCTGTAAATTTAGCTTTATGGTCAAAGTAATGGCTCTCTGGGTTTAGAGTTAAACCACAAAAAAATCTCTGACTTTACAACTCTTAGAATTGAGATAGGTTTAAATAATGAAATTAGAAGTCTGTCTTTGTGTAGAATTTAAAATCATTTGATCACTATTCTTAACCATTATAAAAGGTAATCATAATAAAATACCCTTCATCATCCCGACACCCACCTTATCCAGCAGCAGAAGCTTCTCTTTAGTCTTTAAGTCCACGATCTCCACTTCAAAGTAAACAATCCTTTTAGCTTTTTTCGGTGGTTTTGGTTTTGGCCTAGGCGCAGACTTCTTGTCGTTTTCTGATCCATTGACATTCTTTGCCTCTAAGGCAAGTACATCCATGACACAGTTTGATCCCAAATCTCAACAGCCTGCTGAAACAACCTGTGATAGTCCAGTGACAGTGAGCTGGTCGTCTTTGCTGGTATGTGCAGCAGCTCTCGCTCAGAGAACTGTCAGTCCAGCTCGAGTTTCTTGCGTGGTGTCTTTTGCCCCCAGTGGATATGCCTCCAGTTTGAGAATAGTGACCATAAAGCCCCTGTTCCCCAGATAGAGGGGATATGTGTGAGACAGTACAGCAAGAAGTAAAGAAGGTGAGCTAAAGTGAAAGGAAAGCTGGTCTGAGACCATGAAGCAGACCTGCTTCTCACCTGAACAGCAACCACTTGAAGATCCACAACACCCCTTCATGCAACAAAATGCAATGAAGACGAAACTGGAGAGCCCCAAGACATAATCCATAGTGCGCCATTTGCAAGGCTAAATATAAGTTGCCTGATTTGCTCAGCACCAGCTCGGTAACCTTGGGAAGCTACATGTAGCTCTACCCAGGGACAGATGTCAATGTGCTCTCAATAGACTTATAAGACTCATTTCCTGTCTGCTTTGCTCCTCACTGGGTACAGTGACAGGCCATATTGAAAGCACAATCTGTCAGATGAAAAATCTCCACATTTAAAAACATCACCCCTCCCCCAGACCACCTGTGAGGCTGGTATTCTTTTTCTCTTTCTAAACTCCTGAACAAAGACAAATGTGTTTATTTCAGGGCCTGTGTGGTTCAAGGTTTGTGTGCTTAATCATTTCTAGAATACCTCAAGGAGGTTTGTGGTGAGAAAAAAATGCTGATGGGAGATGATCAGAGATGCCTTTCATCGCACGGGGTCAACTCATCATCTCACAGAGCCAACTGCATATATATATTCTATGGTCTATTTATAACAAGGAGGAGCAGCACAAGCAGGCTGTAAACAGCAGTAGCATGTGTTCCAAGATCATGTCTGAGTCTTGGGTAAGAAACATTCCTGTGTACCTAATCCTCTCTCACACCGTTGATCAGAAAGAGAAACATGATTGAGGAAAAAATACCCTTAAATATGTGTGGAAGTGGACCTGCTTTCCTTGAAAGGTGATTACAGAGCTGATGAATGACCTCTAATCTGCTATAACACTGCTAGAAAAAGAAAAAAAGAAAAACATTCGTACAATCTTATCTAATAATGCTGAGAGTTTGGAGGAAGTCTTGGAATTCTTTAATTATTTTCTGCATTTTCCTTTCGTCCAGAGGCTAAATAACTGGACTTTAGGTTGGGAAAGAGAGGAAGCCTTATAGAATAGTTTATGCACACTAAGCTATCATAAGAATATCTAAACTATTTCATGTACATAAAAATTCCATAAACTTCCACAATACAAAGTCACCATTTTTCATTTTGTTTAACAAAATGCCAAGCAAACCAATGGCTATTTTGTCTGCTGTCCCTTAGTCTGTCTTTCTTTGTTTTCTTGTTAAACTAAATGGTTTAAAAAAGGCTAGTTTTGTTAAAGAAGTCATATACTGTTAACTGCTTTAATTTAGTCAAGCTTCATTTCCTGCAAATTGTAGAAAGTATTTAATCCTGATGAGTTAAAAAATCTCTTGCTGCCCACCAGCCTGACAACCAGCACTTGTACTTCTCCTGAATCAGGCAGTGGGCAGGGAAATCACTGCTGACCCCTCCAGCCCTACATGAAATTACTTTAACTTTTCTGCTCTGGTCGGCACTTCAGAGTACTGCATAATCAGTGAAATTTAACAATCTGACTCAAGCAAAGTTTATTTTAATACACCATCAAACACAGGCAGTTAGTTTAGCTACATCAGTAGAGGCCCTGTGTATAACCATGGAACAACAAAGGACCTTTTTTTGGTGTTACAAACTATTTCAGCCTACAGCTAAGTGCTGTGCTCTGACAGGTCTTGGCACAGAACACTTTTCAGTCTTTGCATCCATCATGTGATGCTTATAAACTAACCCTATAAACAGTAATTATCTACTTACATCTTAAATCTTTATTACACAATACCAGCAAATGCATAAAAAAAAGAACAATAGTTGAACAGTTTTGTCTTTATTTTGATATACAATGCTTTACATTCATTGTTTGAATTCATTGTCATATCTTTACACCTTGGCATAGTTTGTGTGTTTGGGCGTCTTTGCTTTTTGAATTTCTGTATTTCTTTCTGGAAGATTGTTCTTCGTCCATGCACAGAAACTTTCCTTAAAACACAAGTGGAATTGGTTGAGTGTCAGCACAGATACAGCTGCTATATGTATAAAATCCTTTGAGACTGGATGGAGACTGAACAAGCTCACTAGATTGGACCCTTATCGAAAAGGCTGATGTCATGTCACTTTAGAAACCATTTTGTATTCTTTGCTGCTTATATGTATATATTGTTTTATGTTTTACATCAACATGCTATGTTTTAGATCAGGGCTTGGGTTCGGTCCAACCAGGACCGCAGTCTTGCAGATTTTCTGTTTACCTCCTCCAACACACCTGACACAAATTAACGAGTCACTGTGCAGAACTTCATAGGCTCTTGGATATTTTCAAAAAATGGAGAGCTTTTCTTTCTTTCTTTTTTCTTTCTTATTTGAAGGTTTCATTTAGGCTACATGTGCCTCCCTTTTTCCATTTTCTAGAAAAGTGCCCTTGCCTTTTTCTATACGTGCCCCAGCAGATGTTCAGAAAAGCCTAATTCTGTTATCTGGGATGTTGTAAGGGAACTATTTTACAGCATTTTACAGCAATTTTGACAAATTTTGCTGTCTGTGGTGACCAAAGCATTAAATAAATAAATAGCAGTCATGAATAATAAACCGCTTTAAATATATTTTGCTGGTCCAGCACGGAAACCTATTAACTCTGAGCCAGTTGTACAAACCTTCTCATATTGCTGTCTTCAGAAATACCACCGTACCAGCAATGAGAAAATATGTGTGTAATTACTTTAATGGGACTATTTGAGGTTTTAGGTTAAAGATTGTTGTGCTCCCGGCTGACCATGGATACACATGATCTAACTACACATTATTTTAAAGTTTTTGCCATACAACTTTAAGAGAATGAAATGCCAGTTAAAGTTAACAATTTGGTTGATATGCAAACGTGTAAAAACATGAACATGGGCTACATTCATAAACACGTAGGCGACTAATTCAGCAGATAGGCCTACATGACGACTAAATAATTCAGTTTGAAGTGTGTAAAAGGGTGATAAAACCCTTCCCTAACGGAGAAGAAGCACATTATTATGGGGAAATTGTTCTTAAATATAAAATGTATAGTTTTAAAATATCATATGGCCTACTTCACAAATCCAAACAAAACATATGCATTAAATGCAATTCGTTCGCTTACCGTGTTTGACATTTGCTCACTTCCGGGTGTATACAGTGGTTAGAGCAAAACCGGAAATAGTTAGACAGGAATCCTCTTGGCTCGTATAGTGTCGACCCATATTCATGTAGCCGCACCAGCTTCTTCCAGAAGTTTCCTCGACCGGCTTCTCTCCAGCGCAGCGGCAACTCTCACACTCATCATTACGAACACGGAGTTTTATGCTGTTTTGTCAACGTTTAATGACATTTTTTCTCGCCTAGCTTCAGAGCAGAAACTTGGCCGCGAGCTGTCACTTCGTTATTGACAGCTATCGTCCGCAGAAGTGACAACAGCTGCGGCGGAGCAACTTGACCATATGACATACAGGATGCTTAGTCGTAGTTGACGATGTTTTTATAAAGTCGAAGGAGCTGTATGGTTTTTGTAATGGGTAAAGATTACTATAATGTGCTAGGAATAGCCAAAGGTGCGTCCGACGACGAGATAAAAAAGGCGTACAGAAAACAAGCGTTGCGCTTCCATCCGGACAAAAACAAGTCTGCTGGAGCTGAAGACAAATTCAAGGAAATCGCCGAAGCATATGACGTCCTCAGTGATGCCAAAAAAAGGGACGTCTACGATCGCTTTGGAGAAGAAGGTACCTGAACTCGTCAGCAAACTTGCAGGCAGCTTTGTAGTTTGCGCCCTTATGTAACCCATCAGCCTGCCCTTCATGTAACCATCAGCAAACCAGGACACTATGTAACTTTTAGATTCTGGCGAATCTACTGCATATATGCATTTTTGCGTTCGCCCATTGAGGTTTCAGGCATCTTTCTGCAATAGTTGTCACAGAGTGGATGTGTGTGTGTATACAATAGGTGGAGCTGGAGAACTTGCTGGAAATGGCGAGCTACAGCATCTCCTGACACTCACTGTTTCAGATGATAATTGTGGATTAGCGGGTTAAAAATGCACTGATTGATACCTTATGGCTTCGATGCTGCTGCATATTTTTGTGTAGGCACAGCCTACTCATTTGACGTTCAGGCGGGAAAAAGCTGTGATGACACTATATCAATAGCCTATATACAGTCTAAGGATGACACCTATTTTCAATATGAACTCTTCCTGGTTGCGTTTGNGGAAAAAGCTGTGATGACACTATATCAATAGCCTGTATACAGTCTAAGGATGACACCTATTTTCAATATGAACTCTTCCTGGTTGCGTTTGTGATAATTGTTAGTCTTTCCAGTTATGGACATTTTCATGATCAGGTTACTGTTACTGTTGAAATAGGTAGCAGCTTATTGAGTGTTAATGATTACTATTATTATGAATTGGTAGTTCTGATCACTGGTAGTGATGAGCAGGACTCTAACCTGCCAGCAGTATTGGCCACACTATTTCAACCAGTTTTCCTCTGAGGTTTCCTTACAGACCTTTGATGTTTGTCCGTGTATTCTTCAACAGGATTAAAGGGCTCAGCTGATGCTGGAGGATACAGCGGTCCAAGTTTCAACTACACCTTCAACGGGGACCCTCATGCCATTTTTGCAGAGTTCTTTGGAGGCCGCAGCCCGTTTAATAACTTCTTCCCACACAATGTGGAGGATGATATGAATATCAATAATCCCTTCTCTCCATTTGGCATGGGAGGAATGGGTGGGTTTCACAGGTCCTTTAAATCGCACCCAGGAGGCCTTCACAGAGGACACGAGAGAAGGAAAGACCCGCCGGTGGTGCACGAGCTGAAGGTGAGCCTCGAAGAGGTTTTCTCGGGTTGCACAAAAAAAATGAGGATTTCTCGCAAGAGACTGAATTCTGATGGCTGCACTATTCGTAGTGAAGACAAGATTTTAACAGTGGACATCAAACGTGGCTGGAAGGAGGGCACAAAAATCACTTTTCCCAGGGAGGGGGATGAAACTCCCACCAACATTCCTGCAGATGTGGTGTTCGTGGTCAAAGACAAACCTCACCCTGTCTTTAGAAGAGAGGGCTCAGATATCGTTTATCCTGCAAAAATATCACTTAAAGAGGTAAGTTAACTCGGACATAAATTAATCTCAAGAAAAAACAAAGTATTTGTTTTGCCAATATTTACCTTCTTTTCTCTCTTCTGTGTTTGTCTCCAGGCTTTATGTGGATGCACAGTCAGCGCTCCCACTCTGGATGGCCGGACCATCTCTGTGACCTCCAGAGATGTTGTCAAACCTGGGACGAAGAAGCGCATCACTGGAGAAGGGCTACCTCTCTCAAAGTGCCCCGAGAAGAGGGGCGACATGATCTTGGACTTTTGTGTTAAATTTCCCGACAAACTGGGCCAAAACACGCGCGATGCGCTTGAGCAGATTCTTCCAATGTGACCCCAAAATCTAACGGTATTCAGTGAGGCTCTGCTGTGTCACATGACATTTTGGCCTGGATCACTGAGTCTCAGGGCAGATTTTCTTTGATTATTATACCTTTTCTTTTTCTTTTTCCAGATGGGATTAATTTAATTGTCACCAAACCAAATAAACACAAAGGTGTTTTAAGGTTATGAAATTGGACCACATGGAAAATGAATCCTGTAAGTAAAGCTTTGGTTTGTGGGAGTGCTTTAAGATAACATGCAGCCAACAGTTCCTCAGGTGCACTGATGTATGCTTGAATGTAGCTGTAGATGCACAGAACTGATATGGAGTGGATCCTGAGAGGTGTAAACACTTACAGGTATCAGCACCTTATTTAAATGATCAGCATTACTTTTTTTAACTTTTTTTAGTGTTGCAGTTAAAGTCAAGTGTCTCATCCATCGTTATTATTTGCTGATGTCACAATGTCATTAACTGACAAACTGACATTAGCAGAAGCCCTCTCAAGGCTGAAATAATACCTGCTTATGATTTAGATGTGCTGATGCTACATTGACCCCATACGAGTCCCACACTGTGTTGCAAAATATTCACGCATCCTCTTAGAGGGTCGATTGGGGGTGCTGGGCTCCTGGTCTCCCAGCTCCGGCTGGACCGGTGCCCCCATAACGGGCATCGAGTCGATCACAAAGAAATTATATGGATTTAAAATGAAAAACGTTTCTGTCTGATCGGTATTGGCAGAGGTTCAATGGCTGAAATGTTTACTTTTTTACATATGATGTAAAATATTTATTGTAAGACATTTTGTGCCAAACGACAGCCCCTGTGTAATTGAAATGTGTTCGTCGGAGAGTATCACAAGTGTGTATTCTGTCGTGTGATAACCATAAAGACTTCATTCGTACCCTGTTAAAGTATAAAAAGTATGTGTGATATTTTTCTTACTAATATCATATGTATTTGATACTTAAGTTCTTGCTTGTGTTACAGTCACTGTCCAAATTGAATCAAGAGCCAGTGTGTTTATTTATACCATTTTGTTTTTTAACAAAATGATGCAAATTTGGGTTTTTTGGTAAAGTAGTACAGAGACTACCATGTTGAGAAAAATATTTTAGCCTGTGATTTAAAAGCCTGTGGTATTAACTTTTGTTTGATTTTCTGCCTAATGTCTTCTGACAGCATTCACTCTAGGATGAGCACTGTCTAGAAGTAAATAGTTTCACAGTTCAGTCGGAAAGCTGACACATATTTGCATACCTTCTTTGGCTGTGGTGATGATGAAAGTTACTAAGTGGGAAAAGGATCTATGGTGTCGATGTGATCATGTGGCATAAACATATGGTGAAACATGGATGAAGAAATGTCTGTCATTTTTTTGTTTGCTAAAGGCTTTTTTTTTTTTTTTGCTTTTTAAGGGAAAATTGAAGATATTTATTTTGTTTGACTTCATGTTTGTTTTAAAATCTTTTGCTGAGATTAAAAAAAGAAATAACTTTGATTTTAACAACACAGCTTTCACAAATCTTAATGACAAGATTTTTGTTTTAGTCCTTTCCTATCGTGATCTACATTTCCACATTAAAGACATTTACGAACAAACAGACTTTGCATCAGTTATGGCTCAGTGTTTGATTTGTTATGGATGTTTTAAAAACTGAGTCCTCTTACAAAATGTGTTTAGAGATTAGTAAATATAAGCGTGAGTTCTTGAAAGCAGCACCTAAACTATTATAAATTATGTATTATAGACACCAATAATTGTTGCTTGTTCTTGTGTTATAACTTAATTGTGAAAAGAAGACAAGGTTTTGTAGTTAAAAAAGCAGCTACTTTTTTGCTTAATTTCTCACAAGTATTACAAGAGAAATTCAGACACTTTCATAATGCAGGAAAGCATTGGTTTTTAATTAATCAATCATATTCATGCTTTATGCGATACTTATGATTGATTGAGGTTACCGTGTTTATATATATATATATATATATATAT
>JAPMNP010657224.1:0-16469 GCA_029874935.1 Atherina boyeri | reverse complement strand
ACTTGATTTATTGAAAAAATGCAGACAGATCGTATTTTTGTTTCAAATATCTAAGTATTGTATAGAACAACAAAGTTGTGCTTTTAAAACAGCAAACTTGGAAAGGTATACAGCCTGTATTGCTCAGTTAATCCTCCGAGGCATGCCAATTCATACTCAAGCATAATGAGAAAAGTGGGACAAAGGTACAAAAAATAAGGGGGTACTTTTATGTGGTTGTGGTGGAATTCTCTGTTATTTCAATATATTTCTCAGACAAATTTATGGGACCCACCATTCAGTGTTTCTTCACTTTAGCAGTCAACTTTATAATCTCTGCTATGATTGTAAGATGTCATTTTCAGGTCTTTTTTGATTGCATTTTTATTTTATTTTTTTTTATCATTCTTAACTTTTTTTGCTTTACTAAGCATTTTTGTAACATCCTTTTCTTTCAGAATGTACCCAGACATAACATCAGATAGTCAGCGACACGACTATAAGAGAGAGTTTGATGCCGACCTTCGGACATACAAGCGCCTGTGTGCCGAGATGGATGACATTAACGATCAGCTGAATAAACTCAGCCGGCAACTGGATGCACTGGATGATACCTCTGCCAAATACCAGGTTTGATTAACACTTACAAAACTCGTATCAAAAAGTCACAAAATGCACTGAAAATGCGCAATGTATTTGTGAACGAGAGAGTTAGCCACGTAAAAAAAAGAAATTCATGTGTTTAGGTCTGAATTTTAAAGGACGTAGGAAAAAACACCCTTATTTATTAATTACTTGTGTCAAGAAGTTCTTCCATATGTTGCACATTGGAAACGTTGAATGCAACAGCATGTACAGGGGAGTACTGGGGAGATATATAACTCCCAAAAGTAAATTTGGTCCAGAGGTTTTACTTTTGAAAGTGTCCAGTATTTCTATAGAAGCTTGCAGCACTGAACATTTCTGAGAAGAAGTCCTAGAGTCTTACTTACTCTGTCTCAGTCATCTGTCAAGTCAAGCTACATCATTGCTCATACAGTATAATCTAGTAACTTAATATTTCTGCTGTAACTAGATTGTATGGCAGCTACCAAGTAAATTAAACAAGGAAAGGAGCAACAACAGAGATTAAAAAGCACAGAGAATTGAATAAATACATAAGTATTTTTGGATTAATTCACAACTGTTTCATTCTTAAGTACAAATAAATTGATGCACACCTCAGCACAACCTCTCCGGGAAGGTGCCACATTATCAACTTAGACATCTACAGCAGAAGTGTAGTTCCTCCTCTGCTCTGTAGCTTTGCTGTAACTCAGACCTGCTCCGCAAGCAGAACTGCAACCATTTTTATATTGCATCATTATACATCTACATAGGGTTTGCTGAACTTTAGACCATAGTTGAAAAGCAAAAAACTGTGGTTTAAAGGAATCAATTTACAAGTTTCAAGGAAAATGTTCTATACTGTTGATCAAAATAGAGATGATGTGTGTCAAATGTACAACAGTCAGGATATACTGTCAGTTTTAACAAATTTCTCAACATGCATTTTATATTAAAATATACTAACTTTCCATTTCCCTCTAATTTTTTGTTCACTCGTTGTCTTGTCTTTATTTTCTCTTTCTCTGCCAGGTCCGGCAACATTATGTAAAGTTGATTTATATACAAGCATTAGAAATAAAAGAAAATAAATAAATAAACAAACTCAGCTTAGGTTTTCAAAAGGAGCCTTACATTCATGAAGCTCCCCTTGGCCAAGTAAATCTGCCCGGCACAGCATAACAGAGGGAGCGTCATTGTGCTTGCTATGATGTTGGACAGGACAAGAGGAAAAAATAGAAATAACTTGAGCTTTCAATGCCTCATGATATAATAAAACACAACGAAATTACATACTTAAATACCAGCTCTTTTATCCATCTATCCATTTTCTATACCTGCTTATTTCCGTGCAGGGTTGGATGGTGGGCTCTATTAGGTGAGAGACAAGGTATACCCTGGATAGGTTGCTAACATAAGAGCTTACTGCAGTTGTCACACCTTACTTTTTTTCCTTGAAATGAAATGAGGCACACGACTATATGTGTGTCTGCACTTTGCTCAAGTCAGTACTGCTGACAATTTACAACCTTATTTTTGTTGAATCTATTTTAATTTCCACACTGATCCTACTGCAAATGCTTCAGACAGACCTTAGCCTGACCTTAAACATTACAATCATCTGCATGTCCCAGTTTTACTGCTGAAGTACACTAAAGTTGTGGTAATTTTAACTTGAATTGAAAACAAAAGTTACCATGTCGGGCATTTGGGGGATGCAGCCTCCTTCTATCGTGTACTTTATTTTTCCTTTTTTTTTTAGCTCTCTGTGTTTTGGGAGCAAAAAATTATTGTATGTTTTTAATAAGCTGAAGTTTTTCAGAATATTGTAATTAAATTACTCTTGCATTATGTGTTGAAGGAACAGTATAAAACAGTTTCACACACATAACTTAGTATTTCAGTTCTCAGTTATTGCGTCTGTGCACTCGGATCACAAATTGTTTTGCGAATATGACTTGGAAGTAAATGATTGTCTTTTAAGTGTTTCTCAGGATACCGTTGGAACCTCTCCATCCTTTATATCTTTATGCTGCTTGACAGTCTTTAATGACAGAGATAGAAACACAGCTTTTACATGAGTCTCCTCTTTCATTTTGTTTTCTATTTTCAGACCATTGATCATCACGATAAAAGTAGATTTAAAAAAAAAAAGAACGAAAACACAAGAATCGTATGATATTCAGATTGTATGTGAATACATTATCCCAGCAAATATTTATTTTTTTTATTCTCTCTCAGGTGGTTGCAGAAGAATATAACCAGTTGAAGGATCTGAAGCAGGTGAGGATATATTTTTGAGGCAATATTTTCCCATGAATTTGTATGACCCTGTAAAACTATTTTGCTGCCATTTAACACGGCATCAAGTCACAGATAATGTCAGTCCTTTGCTTGTAAAGCCTCTGTAAATTGCCATGTGACCTCTTTACATTTTTGTAGATGACACTGTCCTGGATCTATCATCTTGATAAGTTACAAATAAAAATGTTAAAGTTGCTCCTCTGTTATTTGCACTCTGCAGACATCAGAATACCAATCCAAGAAGAAATTGTGTCGCAGGCTTAGACACAAACTGTTCCACATCAAACGCATGGTGAAGGACTATGACAAGAACCACTGAAGGATCCACTCAGCCCTGACCCTCCACTCTGGTTCACACTGCAGAAACACTCAGATATGGACCAAAATGTACACTCCAAAATACTGCAAAGACTGCTGTACTGAGACCAAAGTTACAAAATACTGATAGGCACATACAGGAGCATATTGCACACATATAAAAACAGGGAACACTTTGTATGATTAAGAATAATAATCTTGACTTGTTATTTTATGATCACTCTCATATTATCACCATTTCTAATGAGGAAAATAAAAGCATGATCCTCAGATGTAGCCTCTTAAAGTGTAAGCAGTCCTATTTCTCTGAACATTAAGCTCAGTGTTTGCAGTGTGCAGCCGCATGTTAAGACCAGAGAATGTGATGGGAGAGAGTTTTTAAAGTCGTCTGATCTTTAATCAGCTGTGATAACACTGTGCTTTTCGAAAAAAATGTAAACTGTATTTTTCTGCAGATTTGCAGTTTCTTTATCTGCATAAATAAGAGGTGGACCAGTATTGTAGGGAATTTAGAAATGGGTGAGGTTGTGGGGATTACTTGTGAGCAAATATTAAACCTCAACCTGGTTTAATCTTTGTTGCAAATTAACTTTAGTTGATCATTGTTTCATATCAGCATCAGTGTTCATAACTACCTTAACATGTGCAAACATTGAGATTTGTAATATTATACTGAGAGTTTTACATTGTCACAGAAGTGATCAGACCAAAAAAGGGGACAAACTGACCAATAAGATAAGTGTGGCATTATTGTATTGTACTTTACAATACAAAATCATTAAGTATGTACAATTTGTACATACTTAATGATTTCAGCTTGTACTGGTACAAAGACCAGACATGCCTTTTAAAGCAGTTCTCTTGATTCTTAAGTATTTTTACATACTAAAGACGAAAGTTTTATTATCCAGTGTTCATTCAAAATTTTCTTAAGCTTTGCAAATAAGTACAATTAACCCAATTGTTTTTATATTTTGTATTATGCACGCTCCACGACAAACATCTATTTGATTTTGTTTTTCCTGTGAAATCTTTTAACATTTTGTATTAATCCATTTCATGTGTAAGAAGATCTACTGTACATCTCAAAATTGTTGACGTTTTTGATTTGTCACACATTTGTATTTTTATGAAGAGCATTGCTGTCATTTTACAAACCATTTGCGAGCCATTTATTTTTGTAAGAATTTATTTTCTTTAAGCTATTATAAAATACCATTTTTGTAACTGTACACTTCCATAAATTGTGTTGTCTAAAAATATAAATTGAGTACATAATAAACATCTCTAATTCTCAAAGAAAGAAATTGGATTTTAAGGCTCTGTTTATTGAAATATGCCATGCTTCTGTCTACATATACTGTAGCATACAGCAGGGGGAGCAGGAAGACTTTCTGCCTCAAGAAGCGATCCAACAAACAGTTCCACTGAGACCAATTCAAGCTGCTGCTGCCCTCTAGTGGTGATTCTTTAAAAACATTTTTATGATGATTAGATGTGTTCCAGCCTCATTCTGTAGAACATGCTGTAGGTACATGCACAAATAGTTGTCATGTAACTCTTTCTTACCACAGCCATTTGGTGCTATCATTTGTGTTATCACTCATTTGTTTAAACATGCTCATCGCTGATAACTGCTGCTTATGTTTGTGTTTAACCAAGTGTGAGAATGGATGCGATAAAAAGAAACAGGACCCACTAATTATGGTCCAATCTGTAAAACAATACCCTCACAGTGAGTATACCCTCGATTATCTTTGTACTCTAATTTTAAGGCAATGATGTATATCATCCTGCCAGTTACAATCAGGTATTTTCTTCTGCAGACTGTTAAGAGCATGATTGATTTGGTCATACGACCTGTTTAAGAGATTACATATAATGGAATGTGGCTATAACTTTTCATTGAATGTTTGAGTACTAAGCAATCAACAATCTGACACACTATAAAAAGTGCATAGATGTTGATGTAGCATCGATTTATTTTATGGGTCACTTTTTTTACTTGACTATTTTGATACCAACAGCTTTTTTAATCTATATGAGGAGGAATGTGAATATTTCAGCAATTTGTGGTTAATGCAGATGTATTTAAATAGCACCGTTTTTATTATCAATCGGTCTTCAGCAGTTAATTTATCATAAACAATAACAATTATTCAAAAAGAAATCTTCACCCCATGGTTTCTAAGAGCTTACGAAGTCCTGTTTTTCATGACTAGCAACATAATGTCCAAACATTTTGATTTTAATGGTCGATACTCATCTCCCCTGCAGAAAGAAGGTATACTCTTACTTAAAGAAATGAAAAAATAATGAGTCAGCCAAACAAACTTCTGTTACTTAGTTTCTTTTTCTTTACTTGTGGCATGATCACAGAAACAATTCTTTAAATGAGAAGCTACACAGACAAATCACCAAAGTTTAAATTCCAACAAACAAGCACAAAGTGAAGAAGTTATTTAACAGCGTTGAGATCCATGTTTGTCCTTGTTTCTTTACGTGGAACAACAATAAAACATAATACAAAAATTCATACCAAACACATCTTTATCACCATATTGTCTTTTTCAGTCAGTTAATTTGGCAAATCAAACACTTCTTTAACATTGAGCTGCTGGTCATGGCACTGACACACTTTTAAGTACCTTTTATCTTAGGACAGGAAACGCCATAAACTTTACACCTCAACATCAGAGTACCTTTGCATAATCACATTGTAATAATCTGAAAATGACCTTCCTCCATTAGGTTTTTCAAAGGGTTTAAACCTGTGGGGGAAAAAAACGACTTTTCTTACACTTATAAAAGCATCAGAAATAATGTCCAGGCAGCAGAAATTGATCAGAAAAGTAAGTTTGACTAAAACATCTGGTGTATTCTTACATGAAACTTTACATTTAAAAGATTTTCAACATATTTTGACAAGTCTGTTTGACAGATGAGCCTTCAGCAGAAAGTTCTGTTTGGTGTCTGATGATGATGCCTTGCTTGATCCCTTTATATTTTATCATGAGTAATTCATCATACAATCTCTTCCACCGATGTAGAGAACATGAGGTAATAACGTTAGGGATGTGACTGTCTGAACAGCCAGGGTGTGTTTGAGTACATTTGCGTCAATGCTGCATGCTGGCACCGTCTGCAACATTGTATTATTAACTCGTAACCAGATAGCTTAATATTTGGGGACATATTCTGATTCAGTTCCCCAATTGTTCCATCTATTGAAGTACATATAAAATATGTGTTGTATATACATCATAGAGTAAAACACAAAATGTATCACCCATGCTGTAATAGGCATCGCATTGCAGTCGTTACAAATATGTTCGGTAACAAAACCTGTTCTTTCAGCCCACAGTTAAGTTCCTAACGCACAAAACATTACATAGCTTGCGTATGATATGCACATATCCCAGCTATGAACATGTAAAGTTCCACCTGGAAATGTGGTCATGGCTGGTATGTGTCCATTTTGACAACTCAAGAGGCAGGGTGAACACACACAGAGCCTGGGTTCAAACTGAGTCACATTAGGGGTCGTATGGGAGGAGGTAGTAGAGGCAAATGGCCTCATGTGAGAGTGTGTTTTAATGAAAGCCTTGTTCTTTCAGAGTGAGACAAAGAGATCAGACAGAGGTGAGATTAAAACTGTCAAGTGCTGCAAACATATTTCTAAAGACAATCATACACTGTGTTTCCCTGACAGCAGCTTTGGTGTCATTCCAACCAAACTTTACAGAGACAGTGTGGGGCAATAGGACCCCAAACAGGGTCTTAACCTCCTGAAACCACAGTCTATTCATGACATTCATTTAGCTCTTATTAAAATCCTTGTTAGCTCTGATTCCTCTCTGATCTCAGTCTGTCTTTCTGAATCCAAGTGGAGGTTCACTGTCCTGGAGCATAGGGCCAGCTGATGGAGCTCCCTGATAGTTGCATGTCTCGGATCAGCGTTTCAATGGGCGTCTTGCCCACCAGCCTCATGAAAAAGAGCTGGGAGATGAGATTTGCTGGTACGGCTCGCAGAGCAGGGAGGCGCAGTAGTAAGCGGCCAAAACGCTGAGGCTGGTTAGGATACTGCAGCCGCTCATACTCAGTAAGGGCGACCTGGGCTTTCTCCTGCAGGGACTCTACATGGGCTGGATCTGTAAGACCACATGCATCTGTAACATAAAGAAACAGAGGTTGAATCATAATCTCATTGTTCTGTGTATGACACTTGTGGCTTTCATTAACTGATTTTTAATGTATACACATACATTTCATAAGGAATCCTCACATCTTGGGGAAAGATGTTTATTTGATATCTCACACAAAAGAAATTGATATTTGTCACAAAAGAGATTAACCAATGGCCAGTAACTGGTTAGCATAACTTTGTATGAACACTTGAAACATAGGGGACATCTAACCACACTGTCCAAATGCAAACAAAAATTAGGAAAATCTGTTTGACCCACAACCACACGATCTGTGTTAATTGTCATTCATACACCTTTTATTATTATCATTTTTAAAGAGCTTTAGAAGGTTTAGGTATGTGTAAAACAGGTCTTTAAATCTTAGCTTTAGACAGAACCAGTTTAGTTGTTTCTAAATGTTTTTTATCTTTATGCTAAACTAAGCTTACCATCCCCTGGTTGTGGTTTTATATGTAATTGGCACTAGTTGTTTGTGATCTTTTCATTACTACTTAGTTAATCATTTTGTCCACAAATGTGTATAACGGCTAATCTAAAGAAGAAGATTCCTATTAATTGTCCCCCTCCAGCGAGATCAGAGGTCAAACTTTGCATCAACACTTCCTTGGAACTAGCATGGCTTTATTTCTGTCAAACTTCAAACACTTTCTAAAACCTCAGTCTGTTTTTCTTGTTTTTTTTTTCTTAAGAAAAGATATCCGAGGTCAGGTCACAGTAAAGACATCAAAAGTTATCAGTCATCTACCAAACTCACCTGGGGAAAAGAGTGCAATAGCTTTAAGACAGCTGTACTCAGCTGAATCCACCTGCAGCCTATTCAGCTTGTCTACCTGATCCTGAAAAACCCTGACCTGGTCCATGAAGGACACCACACGCTCAGCAGACATGGGAGATGAATGAAAGCCAGCTGCTGCCAGCAGAGGAGCCATGTGCAGAGGCAGAGCAGACTGAGCTGCATTCAAGATGAACAGCTCACTCCAACTCAGCCTCAGCAGCGCCACCTGTTGAATGAGACAGATATTAGAAGAGGTCCCTTGGAGCAGTGATCACCTGCCTACAAGCCGATTATTGCCAGTCATATTAATTACTGGCAATAATATTTTGCGCTTCAGGCCTGATATATTCTTAACTGCTCTCAAACTGTCACTCCTACTGACTGAAAACTGCTGGCATACAAATAACTGAGTGTATTTTTCTGCACTTTATTTCTTCATATGCTTTCATTCTTGGAGGTTTGCATTAAGTCCTGCTTGGACAAATTAGCCATGTGCAGTGATATGTGATATATCAAAAAAAGATGTTAAGTTTTTTCATTTAGCTATCTTCTGTACTTTGAGCTAATAGCCGCAGCTAAAACGTTCTCAATGAGTGGGTGGGGAATTAAATCAAAGTATAATTTTGCAGTTCAATGTTTATAACATTTAGCCATGACCAATGTTTACACTGACCTGCTCTGAGACTGGGAGCTCTGGGAAGTATGGGATGTTTCTGGCCCACTCAATGGTGCTGAAGAGGAGGCGGGCTGCCAGCTCACATATGCTGTCGATACCCATAACAGAGGCTCCGCTTGCAGATGCCTGCATCTGTGCCTGGCTGTATGGGGCCCCATATCGATTGCTGGGGTACGGCTCAGCCCGCAGGAGCTGGGAGATGAGCTCGGACACTGGCTGCCCATTAAAATAGTCTGCTCCAATGTGAACTGGACCTGCACCTCCAACCCCTCCAGACAGGGCGTTTGGGCTGATACCTGAGTGAGATGGAGGGATGCGACCCCGCTGGACAGCTGCAGAGAAACACACAACATAATTAGTCAAATGTAGAGACTGAAAATTTATTCACATTGTAGAAAATTAATTGAACTAAACTGACAATTAACTAGATTGTTTCAGCTTTCCTAAAATATTAGTGACTCTCCAGAAAGTATACAAACAAACAAATAACATGAAGCAATAACTATAGACCAAATGCTACCAAGTAATACATTTTCATGATGAGGATGGGGGAGCAAGTTCTTAGTTTGCATACAACTGCACAGAAACTTAAACCGAGTTAACTCTGATGAGCTCCTGTTACTTTTGTTCAGTTGCACATCCCAGTGCTCTACTATTATCATCAATTACAGTAAACTTACAGTTTCCCTTCCCAATCTTTTCAAGCAGTAACTTTCCATACAGTATATTTATTAGTTGATCAACTCTTTACAGTAGACTTACTCTGGCATTCTGGCATTTTGTTGACACCTTTATCAATCAACAAATCAACCAATCAACCAATCAATCAATCAATCAATCAATCAATCAATCAATCAATCAATCAAAGTTTATTTATATAGCATCTTCCAACAACACTCAGGTTGACCAAAGTGCTTTACATCGTGCAATTTATTTTAGCTCATCTTTTATATAGTATAAACTGTAAATACTTCACAGTTTTACAGTTAATGTTTCCAACTTTAATCCTTGGTTTTCATATTAACATATTATTTTCTGTATTTAGTTTCATATCAGGGAAAATAATGTCCGAATTGTGATAATCGTCAAGAAAGTTTTGGAATTTAAGCAATATTTGGATTGAATAAACTTCTGCTGATCTATAATAAATTATTCTACACATTATTATTTTTAGTATCATTGTTATTATATTTTTTATATTCAGAGCAGCAAAATAAGGTTATTTGCCACTGGATAAGATCCTACTCAGGAAAAATAGTTGATATTCTTTTCTCCTTAAAGTGTAAACACCACTGCTTCAAGCAAATCCTTTAACCCAATACTCAACAGCAAGACTCCAGCAAATCAAAAATCTGGTGCCAGAAAACACACAGTGAATGCTTCTCTCAGGTTAAGCTGTCCTTCATGCACCAATCTTCTATTTTGAATTTCAGCTCTGTTGCCAGAATCATACTTAAAGCAGTCAGAGCGGCTGCTTTCCTGACTGGGTTAAAGGTGAAACAGACATTTCCAGGTAATGTGGAAACAGTGCAACCTTCGTCATGGCCTCGGTCAGCATGCTTCATTAATAACCAGGCCCAACGTAGCCCCTGGCATGCTGCCATTCAAGTGCACACTATGTATGGCCTATGGCAGAGCACCTGATGTCCAACTGACTCAAACTGAAATACATGTGGGCTTAGATTACATTAGAACAGCTGAGTTTTTGTCAAGTGACTTTAATGTGAGACCAGCTGAAAATGCTCATACAAAGGTTAAAAATCCAATTAGGATATCCCCTCTTTAAATGACCAATCAGCCCAGACTAAAGCCATGACTGAGGTAATTAACTTGGTATTCAAAACACTATTATCAGCAGAGAGAAAACATGCTATGATGGTATTTAGTGAATTCATGTGGAATCATTAAATTGCTTGTTTTTCTCGTTGAGTACTAAACGTGGTTGCCTTCAGTCGCCCTGCAGCTCTGTAACTGCAGGGTCGCCAAACAGCAGAGTGAAAACTTACTCTCGTTGACAGTATAAATACTGTGCTTGGATCGCTGGCAAATGCCAGGTATTGTTTCTACTGCTGTAGGAGCATTCTCTTTGGATTACTTATTTCTAATATTCCTGTGCTTAAATGTGTTTCTTAAGCATTAATTATTATGTTCAATCATGGATGCTTTTAATCTCTGTTCAGGAAATAGTCTTAATTTGAGCGTTGTCCTTCATTTACGCTTGTAATTTACATGACTTTAAACTTGTACTCAACAAGAAGTCAGTGATTAAAATCAAGCTTCTCCCTCTTATATCAAAAGATATATTTTCATTTGAAGTCATGCAAATGCCAAAAAAGTTAAAATAATCTCAACTAGTGGTAGGATGTTTGGATTTTACCTGGTGGTTTTATCAGAGCCTTTGAAAATGACCCAAAACTTTAAACCATACATTTAAAGGTGTTTAACCATTTAAAACCCAACAAAAGAAATAATGGGGAGAAAATTCTCATTTTTTAAATCTAAAGTCATCGTTTGGTCTTTTAACACAATATGACAAAAAATTAACAAAACATTTTTTTCAGTATTCACCATTTATTATCCTGTGATAATGTCAAAATTATTGTTGTGTTGTCATCTGCCTACTGGTATCGGGTACCCCATATTGTGTACAGTAGGGTTTTGAGCAAAGTTTTTTACCATAAAGTGATGTAAAAGGTTGTAGATGCAAAAGATTTCAGAAACTGTATGTGTCAAATATGATATGTTTGGCTTTATAGGGTTAAGATATTAATAGAAAATTATGAAAACTGAATTCACAGAGGTAGCTTTAGACAATAAATTGACCTTTAAAAGTACCTGTAAGGTTTTCACATTTGGGTAGGGAATATTTCATGAATCTACTGACAAAAACACTTTTAACCTGCTGTGTATGAAGGTCTGATACCTTCTTTGCGCATCCCAACTCGGAAACACTTCTTTAGACGACAGTATTGGCACTGGTTGCGGTGATGCTGGTCGATTTGACATTCTCGGTTTGATCTGCAGAAAATAAACAAATCACTAAGACAATAACAAATAAAATAACTTTTTACTTATGTTGTATGACATATATCGTAAAGCGTTGAAATTTGCATTTACATGTGTGACTCGGCTTTTTCTCTCCCCTGTGATGAATGAACTGCATGAGCTGGTGTGGCTGAAAAGCTATTGAGACTGTGACCTTTGTAAATCATCTGTGTTACACACCCTTGTGTTGCTTTTTACAGCAGGCTGAGCTCTGCCAACATTTCACGGGGAGCCCATTTCAGGCCCAGACATGAAAAACTGACAAAAAAAGACATCTTCTATTCAGAATTAATGTATTATTATGTAGGGAGAAACAACTAAATTCAGTAGCCAAGAGAGGAGTTAGTGACAGCATAGAGCTGAGCTGCAACATAATGTTCCTGCAGTAAAGAATAATGGGAATGTTGACCTTCTGAGGCAATCCGTCCTCACATGACAAACCTTCAGGGTTTCGTTTTCTTTTTTTTTCTTTTTCTTTCTTAGTCTGAGGGCTGTTTGTGGAAATCTGGAAAATGTCCTTCCTCACTAATAAATCTCCAGTGTGAATGTGAATTCATAAAAAAAGAAAAGATTACTTTAACCTGGCTTATGTGCAGTATAGGAACACTCAATAAACGATTAAAAAATGCCAAAGTTGTGTCAAGATCAAAAACAGTTTTGGGTCATAGTTACTATCAAAACATATTAAAGACACACTAAACTACTTTGATTGTGTTGATTTCATATCAAGCATGATCTATTGTCAATTCTTGTGAAATTAACATTTTAGTTTCTCAGAAAAGTGGGGAAAAAAAGATGTAATATGTGTCTGACATAATTCTACATTTGGAACTGAAACAAAAAAACAATCTCCCAGCATCTCTACCTGCAGGAGTAGCTGAGGTTTCTCCTGATGCTCCTCTTGAAGAAGCTCTTGCAGCCCTCGCAGGTGAACACACCGTAGTGCTTCCCACTGGACTTGTCTCCACACACCACACAGTCAACCACGCAGGCCTTGTCCTCGTCTCCAACATCCACGTCACTGCTTCCAGCCTGGGGTGACCCATCTTCCTCCTCCCTCCTCAGGTAAGCCTTATCCCCAAGTCCATTAGTGTCTCCATTGGGGTTGCCCCATCCCCCGCTCACCATGGCCATATTCTCTGAGACACACAGCCCTGTGAGTGGATCATACACAGACCCGTCCTGCCCCTCCGGTTTCCCACTACCCTCAAAGTCTGAGGAACTGATTCCAAACTCAAAGACAAGGGTGGTGGGTTTGGATTCAAGACAGGTTTTATCCAAAAAGATTTAGAAGAAGATGGAAATTTGTTCCGGACTCGCCCGTGTTGACCTTTCTCCCCTCTGCCGTCTGGCTGGGCTGACCCGGAGGTCCTTCCACTGCTGTTTTCCTCTCTTCTTTAATCCCGTTGCTCTCTCTGTTCTTGTTCCCCCCCCTCTTGTTTTCTGCCCCTGACCTCTGATCAATGGCTCCCGAGCTCTGAGAAAACTTCAGACACACATTGAGTGGTTCAGAGTTCAGGCAGGAGAAAAGGGTGCAGCCCTGCTCTTTTCACAGGAAACAATAAATTACACTTTGACTCCCTCTCTCTTTTCCCCTCCCGCTCACTTTCTTTCTCCGTCTTCCCCTATAAAGGATAAAAAGCCTCACCTATCCCTCAGCATGGTGGAGAGGGACAAAACAGAGTTGCTCTTGAGATTAGAAAGACACTCTTCCTCTTTCTTTTGGCACACAAGTTTTTCCTCGGAGGATACGCATGCGAGAGGAAAATAAAACACAACTCTCCTTCAGGCAGGGTTAAACTGCCCTGCCCTCTCTCCAACTTATAAACTAGTCCAACCAGTTCTCGTTGTGCTGATGTGCTATCTGCTGATCTGAGGCAGTTCTTGGCCAGACTCACTCTTGACTTGTCAAGGCTTTTATAAAAGCAGAGAGGAAAAGAAAATTATATTTTGCCCTTGACAGCTGGTTCTCAGTGCTAAAAGATGTCGGTAGTTTGGAAAATCCTGATTTATTTTTTAACTGGACAAGTGAAAAGTGACTATTTCAATATTTACATACCTATTCTTTCTCAGAAACACTTTTGGACCCCATCAAATGCTCAAAATAATGATTTTCTTTCTGTTCTAGAATAACACCTCGATGATTTCTGCAGCAGCAAAGTTTCCCAAAGAGGTCGTCCTGCTTTCCTTTCTGTGATCAAAGCCAGTTTCCTTGTGGTCCCGTCAACTCCTTCAAAGCCAGTGGGGTCAGAGGATCAAATGTCACAGAAAAACAAGCCAAAACAAAAGCAGAGCTGAGAAATCTCCTTAGTCACAGTCGCTTCTTCTCTCCAAAGGCTTCACAAAGTCGTGTCTTTCTTTTCCATTTCTTGATTTGTCAGTGCTTGTCCATCCCGCTGCTACAACCAGAGGCCAGAACCTTTCTGCAATCCCTGTCAGTGAGTCAGAGTGTACTGTTGCACTCTTTACTATTCAGCTTGTTCCTTTTTTCCTTTTTCCGCCTTTCTTTCTGCTGGCCCAGGCAGGAATAAATTAGGCAAACAAGCACAGGAAAAACACAGTCACAGAGGCTTTAGTGAAAGCCAGACGCTGCAGTGGAGAGCAGCCCAGAGATAGCCTCCTCTTTCTCTGCTTCGCTCCCTCCTTTAGGGAGAGTGAGCGTGTGTCTGTGTGCTGAGGGATTTGACACTGCTATTCAAGCCCTGCTGTTGCCATGGCACTGGATGCCTTATAAGGCCAGTAGAGTCAAAGAGCACAGAGTGGGCTGCAGACACACACAAACACTCACATGCACACAGAAAAAATGCTGGACTGCCTGACTGGCTGCCTGTTTCCCCCCTGACCCCGGGCCAGCCTGGGAGCACGGGGGAGTTAACCTCAACGCTGCCATAAGACAAAGAAGAAGTGGCGGAGGGGGCGAGCACACGGCACTCATGTTCTCCACTCTGCTCTAATCCCAAAGAACTCCTCCGACTCTGTTGACCCAATAATAACAGAGAGCGCCTGTTGTTGTTGAGCAACTTGTCAAAAGGTTATATGATACACTGCTGGCTCCTTTTCACACCTGCCGCACACACTCTCAGGTCTGTGTGAAGGATGTCACAGATCAAATGGCTCTGACTGTGTTTTTATACACACATCTTGAGAAAAGGAGTTTAGTTTAGTTGTAATAATATAGCTGGTTTAATACTTCATGATGTATGCTATGTGCTAACGTATTTGTACTTTTTGCATACACAGAGATGTGTCACCAGCAATACAGAGGAGGATGCAAAGCAAATAAAACTTCTCTTGGGTTTTCATAGAAACTTCACACTGACATTCTTTCTCATAGGACACAAGTCCCAACAGGAAAATATTGCTATTTGCACTCATAGAGACCTTCAGCATTATTCGAACATTTTAAGCCAAAGACCCCAGTATCACCTCCATCTTGTTGCATCGTGACACGTTGTGAAGATCATGCATGGTTTTAAAAGGCTTCATTTCATACTAGACCATAAACTTTAAACAGTGAGCAAGATTGAAATAAATAACAACCCAAAACAAAACAAAAAGAAAAACACACAAAATCAAAAAAGATTAGTTTTGTAGTGTCCAAGGAAAAACAAAAACAAAAAAAGATTAAACAAAGGTTTCACACAGAAGACCAACCAGGGTCTATGAACAGAAAGTGAATCCACTCCCACCCCTCCAACCTCCACATGCAGACTTGTTTGTATGATGAGGCACATGCTCGTGCAGAGCTGGATAGGCCACCTGCTTGTTGCCAAGGTATTTAATCTGACTTGTAAAGCTCCTTTCCGACAGGGACTCCTTTATATTAATTGGGCAGAACTAAATGTTTTAGTGTCATGTCTGAATTACCCCATTAATGATGCTTTTTCATGATATTTTGTACAAGGAATCTGACAAAAATCATATCCACTAATATCTACATATAATTTTGTATTCGGCACAAATCTAAACTGCAGGAATGTAATTAGCAGACTTATGCACACACGGCTGCAGTGGTTTATTTTGGCAAATGATCAGCTGTTTGGAGGACTTGTGTTATCAAATATAGAAATAGTGTCCAAACTTTTCTCTATTGTTAAAATAATAATCAGCTGCTGTAGCACCAAATAGTCTTTCTTCTCAGCATCCCAGCTAAAGAAACAAGAAAAAAGTGTTTAAAAGTATTTAATATGCAGCTGAAATTTTGGTTGTCTGACTGATTACATTCAGTTGCAACAAACCATGACCACAAGAAAGTACATGCTGTTAAAGAAAAACTGCAACTGATCAATCTTTGAATAACTGAATACTGTTACTGTAACAGATTGATCATGCAATTAATGTATCCCATGTCTGATAAGGACTTAAAGGTGGTACAGAGGATTTTCCAGGTCTGCGACGGTTAGAATMATTTTCAAATGATACATGCACATGAGACCGCCTCCTTCCCCACCTATCCTCCAATGAAAAGCCTCCCCCTATTACTCAAAAATTAGAGCGGTTGATTGATGTACCAACGACCAATATTGCATGACCAGGGGTAATTTTCTATTGGCTATTG